>CABHPH010142823.1:0-23098 GCA_902168325.1 Peromyscus nudipes
AGTTTCTTTTTCTGCTTAGTAATAACCATCACCCAATATATAATGGAGCCTAGCTAACTTCACTGATAAGGACAGGCCAGTCCCAGGGGATTGCCAACCAGTCAGCTAAGCTGAAAAAAATGAGCTTTGGGTTCAGAGACCCTGTCTCAAAAATAAGGTACAACCATTGAGGAAGATGACCAACTTCAGTCTCTGGCCTCCATACATGTACACATGGGCAAGCACGCATACACACACATATGTGCACACACATATACTATACCCACCCAAATAATACTGGAAAAATAACTGATGATAATTATTAATAATATTTCAATTAAATATTTTCTTCTTGGGCATTAAGCCCAATGAATTTTCAAAAAGAAATACTTCTATGGTTAAAGAGCATAGGATCTTCCATCTTCACATTTTTTTATTAATGATAATAAACAACTAAATTAAATATCAATACTTAAAATTTAGGGATGTTTCTAGAATATATAATGTATAAAGGTCTCTAGTCGAGATAATTTATTTATATACGAACCTCATACCTAAAGGTTTTCTAAGATATTTCATATATGTACACAAAATAATAATTTATATGTTAAAAAAATTGTACTCCAAGGTAATTAGCTGGGTCAATACAACAGATGGTTATTAAGCACCACAGACACAAGGCTTCACATGGCAATAAACTTTTAATAAAAGATTTTATACAGTGTAAGACGAAGAAACCTGATCACCACTACAACTCACTCTTGCTTCTGTGGTTGGCATCCACTGAACTGCACAGCTCTCTAGGAATAAGAGTACAGGTGCAGGAGCCAGAGCCTGGTTTCTAACTAAAGTGTTAGTGGAATATAGACATATGTATTCATTTACTGACTGCCAGCTTTGAGACTACAACCAGACCTGAGCTGCTGATGGAAAGTCTTCACCCCCAACCCAAAACCATTTATTATCTGCCTCTGTATAGAAAAGGTATGTCAGCCCTTGGGAGACCATCAACTAGTACGACACAAATTCAAAATTCAATACCTGTGAAATAGATGTAGGCGTCTGCTCCCTAGAATAACTCCTGGAAATGTGAGATTTAACAGTAATAACATAAGCTAAAAGTAATTAGTTGATGTGAATGAACTGTTTGGTTTTGTTTTAACTTTATTTTTATTTTACATGTATGCATGTTTATCTGCAGGCACGTCTGTGTACCACATGCACACCTTTTGTACCCACAGAGGCCAGAAGAACGTGTTGGATCCCTGGAACATAGAGTTAAGACGGTTGTGCGCCGCACTGTGGGCATGAGAACCAAACCCTAGCAACTGCACTCAGAAAGTGCCCTTAAGAGCTGAGCCATCTGTTGGAGCCCCACTGGTGGTTGAAACAGGGCCTGCATACACAGTGCATGCTGACTTTAAAATCTCTGATGCCCCTGCCTCAGCATGCCTGGCATTCAGATTTGTACCATCATGCCTAAGCATGGATGAACTTTAGGGTATTCTTATATATTCTAGAAGTATCCAACTTAGACAAAAATGACACAAAAAGCCTGTTGGGCTCCACTACAGGTGTCCAGCCTTGAGTTGCTGCACTACAACCCTCCAGTTTTTGACTTATATGTAAGTTTTTTCCATGAATAAAATTTAAGGAAAAATTTTTGCCATGATAAGATTTAAGGATAATAAAGCCATAAATTATGAAGTATAGCCCAATCTATTTCCACACATCCATTTTTCATTTTGTTGTTTTGAGACAGGGTTTCTCTGTGTAACAGCCCTAGCTGTACTGGAACTCACTCTGTAGCCCAGGCTGGCCTTGAACTCAGAGATCCGCCTGCCTCTGCCTCCCTCCTGAGTGTTGGGACTAAAGGTATGCACCACCAGCATCCAGTTAATTTACTCTTTATATACCACACAAATGAGTTTTCCAACTATTTGATTTCAATTTTAAAACAATTTCATAAGTCACTTAAACACAAAATACTCTGTTTCAGAATTCACTGTTAAGGTAGAAAAATGCCAGTCTATCCCTTTGCATAGATTCAACAGCCAACATTGACACATTTTATGTATTTGTTCAAGTATGCCACTGACTCCATAGTAGTAATTTCACCATGTACCTCTTTTAATAATAAGGACTTTTTCTATGTAAATCAATAGTATCATTGTCACAACTAAACTTGATATTCCTCAGCATCACTCACCAATACCCAGAGTCTATATCCAAGTTTCCCCAAGTTGTTTCAAAATAGCTCGTGCAGTTCTTTTTTTGACATAGCACTCAATCGAGGTTCACAGATATGGTTAACTTCTGAGAGATCAATGCCAACTCTTTTTTAAACAACCTATCTGCATATAGTATGCTCTCATCTCACTATATATTTGTTCACTGAAAAAGTCACAGACAGTCTTCCTGCCAGGATGCACATCAGTCTCAGTGGGAGAGGAGGTAACTGCCTCTGCAGACCATGTTAGGAAAACATAGGAAAACAGGAACGAAACCAGCTTACCAGAGAGAGGTAGAATTATCACAAACATATTCTTAAATACACTCACTAATCAAGTAAAAAGTCTTGTGAATTGTTTTAACAAAATTATTACAAATAATACTTATGAACACATGTTCAAATACATCAATTTATTAAAAGAAACATTTTTGTGAAAGTCCAGAGTTTGCTACTATTCATTAAAACTGTCAGTTTTTGAAGCTACAAATACTTCTTTTTTAAAAAATAAAACATAATTTTAACTATAGTTTTGAATTTTGAACAAAGTTTTAATCATCTCATAAAAGACTGGTAACCTACAAATTTGCCTACATATTTAGAAACTGACTTCTTTAGCAATTTATTTCAATGCTTTCAAGCTTTTACTAAAATGTATATTTTAGAAACAACACTGTTTATAAGCAATAGTTTTAAAATATACTTTGAGAAATAGTAATTTTTCCTAATATTAATATAATCAGAGATACAAATATTTTAATATTTCTTCTAATTCTTGAAATCTTCAAGTTCAAATAGAGTAATTTTTAACTACTAAAACGTCTGAGAAATTGAGATTTCCAGTGGGAATACTGTCAAATTTGTAAAAACAAAAAGATCTGTATTCCAGTGCTTCATTTTCAATATTCTTTCTGTATTGTTAATTATGCCTGAACTCACCATAAATTATACAGAAAGCTTAACAGAGACCTCAATCCACAACAGCCTTTTCTGAACCCAATGAAAAATCTATACACAGCAATGAAACCGGCATGCAAATAAAAGAACTGTCAAGACATGGACTCCTAAAATAACCCTACAATAACTATTCTAAAGGCTGTGTGTGGTCTCACCCATATACTTTGGCAAGATGCACTTTCTCCGACCACAGTCAGATTCATCCAAAAGCAGTGGCACTGGAGAGCGTCTGTCTCACCTGTCAAACTTGAGGAACATTCTTCCAGAGACCACCATGAGTCCGTGGAGGAAAGCCACGCTGCGGCAGCTGGTATTGATAAGCATCTTCTAAAGGGGAAAAAACTCCAAACAATTAAGCAAATCATCCTTAATAGAGATACAGCCAATAACAGCCACATCTAAATGCTGAGATGACAGTATCGCACCAGTTCCAAAGCAAAACAGTGACCATTTGTAGATACTGAAATACGCAGATGGGACCAGTGAGTGACAGTGACAGCCTCTTGTAGCTATCTAGGAGAATCTCTCTGCTTTGTCTGCCAATTTAAAACTCTATGTGCCCCAACCTCCTTTGTAAAACCTTGAAGTTCATCTAAATTATGAAGGTATTAAATTCATCTAAATTGCTGAAATTTGACAGCTGGAGAGCTCAAGAGCTGAAGATTTATAAATGGGAACACTAAATATATTAAAAGCTGATCTTTTTATAAGATGCATTAATACCTTTTTAACCACATCATATAACAGTCAGTTCTGCTTCACTCTGACTTCCTCAAGTCCGTGGACTGAAAGGGGAAGAAGGTGTGGACAGACAATCACCAACAACAAGAGGAAGGGAGGATAGCTCGGTGGGCTTGATTCAAGCCTCACTCACTGGCAACAAAAGATAAAACAGACTACAAAAAAAAAAAAAAAAAAAAAAAAAAAAAAAAAACACGCCTGGCTCTATAAAAAATTTAGGTAAGCCAAACAGTATCTAAAATTGCAATTTTTTTGCCTTATAGTTGACAAGACCCTCTAACTACTCAATACTGAAACAATTCAAGAGAACAAGAGAGTGGTGGCCTATGGGGCCTTTTCAAAGACAAGTGACACCAATAAAGTTCTCACTTTAGAAGGATGTCGCCTGCACTCAAGTACTCAACCACAAGGACAGAGGGACAGCAAGGTTCCACTGTACTAGGCTGTCCCACACTTTCATTTACTGTGCAAGCACAAAAGTTAGTTTCGCTTTTCCCTAGATACATTAACCAGCAGAGCTGGGATATTATTTTTCTTTGGTTTGGTCAAAGCATGTTTGATATAAATTTTATTAAGTGGTAGTGTATGTAACACTGCATTGTGGGTAGTCGTTTCCTGCTTTAGTCTGGCCACATCCTCAGCTGTCATATGAGCATATTTCCCACATTTTGTGCAAGTTGTCGCCTTTTTAAAAAAATCCTTATAAAAAATGACAGCATTCAAAGATGAATTGCTTTAATAATTACAAGAAAGATAAAAATACTTTATACAGGTACATTACTAAAGTGTAGATCATCATACTTCAAAGAATAATCCCAGAAAAAAGTGATCCTCACAATAAAAGTGCCAATGTCATGCAAAACAATATGCTTGAGTAAATCAGCATAAAGGAAAGATTCAAGGAACAGATCAGAAGAAATCAAAAATTCCCAGAAACAAATGCCAATACTCTCTAACAGCTGAGCTACAACAGATCAAGACACAACAGTGTACAAAGAGAGCTGTGTTTCAGACCTACCAGGTACTCATTAGTGAGTACTAACATGTCAATAGCTTTAATAAAAATTTAAGAAAGTTCTGAATATATAGAAATGTCAAAGCATGGCAAAAGAAAATAAACAACAAACAAAAAGCCTGGAACTGGAGTCGAGATAAAGAAGTGAGGGACAGAAATGAAGGAAGAGGAGAAAAGGAGGGGAGGGAGGGAAAGACGGACAGACGGCCGGCCGGAAGGAGGAAAGGGAAGGGATAAATACGTGGACAATGCTATCAGAGGTTCCCTTGGGCATCCAATCTGCACATTATATCACACTCAGAGAGACAGCTGCTAGCAGTGCACACGTGCAGGCAGCAAACAAGAAAACTGTGGCACTGGAGTTTTTAATATATAATCTAATTTAAAAACTCCTAACAACATTCAAAAAGTACTCTGTACTCACAACCAAATATGCATTCCTGTTTTTATATAAAGACATAAGGATTAATATCTCATAATCATAATTTAAAGTAAAATTATGTTTTACAAGCACAGAACAATTTTAAATCTTTAATAAAAGTCTGATAAATGTTAGATAAGCGTAAACAGCTACGTATCAAATCTGAAAAAGGGAAAATTGCCCCCGAAAACATAAGTTACCAAATATCAAGTTAAAATTAATTAACAAAGTTCCTAGCCTCCTAGACTCATAATCAGAATATTTTAAGACAGAGTGGACATCTAGAGTTTGTTAGTCATTTTCTTACTGTTTTTAATTAAAAGAATAGAAAAGCAGCAAATGTAAGTCTAAAATAATCCTTCTTAAAAAACACAGATATTGACACAGTATTAATAAAACTATTGTATTAAAATTCAAGCAGCAGTTGAGCAAGTAATTAATTCAAATGATAACATTAAAGACATGTATATTTAAAGCATTACTATACTGTTTTGTTCAAATGTCTCGATATTTTAAAAACTGACAATTTTGAAAAAATACTAAATTGTAAAGTAATAAAGCAAGGCACTAATTTCATGATTTTTTAAATACTGGTTTAAAATGTAAAGCTGAACTTCATTGCTGTAGCATTAAGATACAGAATCTCTAGGGCAGACCTAAGCCTCCTCCACAGCAACTGCTAGCACATCCCCCAAAGGGACTGCATCTAGAGACAGTCTGTGACCTCCATCTCTGAATACAAACAAGCATGGCAAACATCTCTGCACAGGAGCTGTGCCATGGCTTTACTGAAGCTGGCTGGCTCTCCATCACTAGGACCATTTCTAACGACATGCAGTCAGAATCAAAGGTGTTGCCACTCACCAGTGCTGGTTTGGGATTTCTACAACAACGTACTATTTGCTCTTGAGAGAGGCTAATTGGAATTGGGAGGGGGATATGTGGACAATGAGCACACAAATTTAAACCACAAGTGTAACTTCCTTGTTTTTATCCTGCCAGAATGTGATGGGCCTCACACAGTACAGAAAGGCCATGTTCAGCAGTGTCTACTAGCCTTGTATGATGAGAGCTGGACACAGAGACAAGCAGTAAGGTCACCTGCAAGAGAGATCACATAACTGGAAAACAGATAAGCTGGTGGTAAAATTATTCAAATTCATTCAGGTCATTTGAATGACAAAAGTGTATACACCTTTAAAATGTTTTAAAGAAAAAATATTTTGTGAAAAATTAAGGCTTAAAAGATCTGAACATTCTAAAAGAAAAGCATTTGCTTTTTATATATAGTTGCTATGTGTGTGTGTAGCTGCATATAAAAATATATATATATATACCATTGTTATATATGTATGTGTATGTATATATATGTACATATATATATATATATATTTGCTCTAGGATAGAGAAACTATCTTCACCTGCAAGTGCTGCTATTACATGTGCATAGGGAACTAAGTTCAGAAACTCCACAAATTATATGGACAAAACCCTTCTTTACTTACTTTGGATAGTAGAAATAAAGATCACACTGGCACACTTTATTTATGAAAGAGGCTAATAGAGTAACTTTTTTCTCCTCTGCATGAATAATGACCCTAAATGAAAACTTCAATGTAAGATCTGTTTTACAGTAAAGTATGACTCTAGCCTCAAAATCAAACAACAGAATGTATTTTTGTGGTTTTGTCATTAAAAGTTCATTCTGGAAAAAAGTTCTAGACACTTGAAAAACAAGGGGTTAAAATCATTCCCATCTCTTTCCAGTACACATGTACTGGAAACACTTTCAGGAACAGGGTTTCCTAGACAACAGGAACCAAAGACAGATAACAAGCTGTACTGGGTTGGGATGAACAGATACAGGGCATTTTACTTCTGTCACCTCCTCAGCCCTCCCTGTGCCCCCACTGTACCCCAACCAAGGTTTTCTGCTTCCCTGTCCCCACCTCCATCTCAGTCATCTATTTCATGCCACTGCTGGTTACCATCACACTAGGAAGAAATCTAACATGCAAATTCAGAGTGGCGTGGATAAATGGCAAAAAATGCCTAGGAAATTGGTCTGCTCGCCTTTATAACGTTTGTTGAAAAATCCTCCCTCGCTCCCAACTGATGAAAACAGGAAGCTCTATTCATAAATGTGAAATTCACTGCCTATGATATATAATCATCCTAATAAGAAAATGAGCTCTATACATATATGTCCAAGAGGGCAAAAGAAGAGATAGTTTCCCAAAGATGGTTTCAATTTTCTTCTGAATCAGAATTAGCAAATCGAGACGACTAACATACTCTGTCTGTGCATTATTCCTTACTACACACAGCATTTTGTAATTTATTTCAAAGCTTCCATTATAAACAACAAAAAAAACTACAGTTTCTGTTTAACCCACTCTATTCTGAGCTTGTGAAGTGTAATACTAAGCTATGGAAGATACTGAGTATTTCACTATATATGCAGAAGATCTGCAATCCAAAACCGTTAATAAAGTCACTGTGCAAGCTGACTAAAGAATTATACAAAACACATTTCTGTGAAAGATAAAAATCCAATCACACAGAAAACTAACATTATTCCAACAAACCATCCTGCAATTCTTAACATTTGTTTTATAAGATCTTCAAAGTAGCCATGAGATGATGGTAAAAATAATATGACAGTAATTACATTTAATCTTTATGGTAAGAGCCACCACCTAATATAAAATCAACTAGACAGCCATGATTTAATATTTGTAAAGGAATCCCCAGACTAACACTTTTGTGACATTCAATTACAGTCAATCCCAGCAAGGAGTTTGCAAGCAGAGCTTTGGAAAGATAAACTTTTTTTTACAATGAGTTACAGATTCACAAGTCTGGGAAGACAAGCAAAAGGCAAACAGAAGGGATCAGCCACCTTGGTAAACCTGAAGAGGCGGCTCTGCATGGGACACAATCCCAAGATGTAGATTACTGTAAATCAGCATGGCTGTTCAGATCGTCACATGCTGCCTTGAGCCAGTTTTGTTCACTTTTCCATAGACATAATAATGAAGGGAAAGGAGGAGGGGTAGAAAACAGAAGAAAAAAAGCAGAGGGAAGGCAGGAGTGGGGAGGTGGGAGAAAGGAAACCCTTAGCCGCGGAGTTTTGTTCTCCAAATGCTTAACCTTACAGGAGTGTGGGCTCCTTCAGTATTTGTATTCTGTCCAAATCCTCATGAGTCACAAAAATTAAAAAGCTATATCCTTCTGGATGCCAGGAAGGCCTTACCACAAGCTTTTGTCAGAGAGAGAGAGAGAGAGAGAGAGAGAGAGAGAGAGAGAGAGAGAGAGAGAGAGGTGGGGAGGAGAGAGAGAGGACCCATAAGCAGAAAGACAGAAAGAAAGGGAGAGGAAGAGAGAAGAGGAAGGAGGGAGGGAGAAGGAAGACTGAGAAAGAGGGAGGGGAGAGAGCAGGGGAGCCACAGTGGTAGGCAGGCCCACTTCACTTGGAGTACTGTGAGGTCACAAACCACATGATTCTGTCTCTCCAGTAGTAGTGCTTGCAAAAACTAGGAGTTTTCAAGCTTTTGCTTTTTTGGGTTGTGTGAATGCTTCATTCGCCTCACAAACAACCACAGAACCACAAGTGCGGTGCAAGCTTTCTCCAGGAGGACAGCAACAAGTCTCTGGTTTTTAAATGGTTAATCTCCGCAGGTCACTACCAGCCACCGAGAGCAAGCGAGTCAGTGAGTGCCCTAACCACAGTCTATGCAGTAATAGTAGGTCCTTCAAATATTTGCTCATTCTTCTCTGTTTTGTTTCCTTGCTTTTCACATGTTACCAGCTACATAATTTCTTGACAGAAAAAAATAAATATAAAGTCTATGTACTCCGGGCATACTGTACAACTTAAACAAGGACTGGGTATGGTTTGTGTTTTCAGTCTAAGGCTGCAAGCAGTATTTGCAACAGAGGGCACCAGCTCTATCTGGAAGGAAAAGGAAGGACTATGGCATCAAACAGCCTCTTCAGCACAGTGACAGCATGCCAGCAGAACTTCTTCTGGGGTAAGTGTCACCGTGTTTTCATGCTGTTTGCTAGCAACCTGCTGAGCATAGAGGGCATCTTAGACGGGCTGCTGGCTTTCCGGGGTCACAACATGTTAAAGGTCAGGATGATGCTATTTTGTTGCACTAGACATTGAAAAATGAAATTGCTGTAAATATCTGTACTTGGCATGTGTAACTAACTCTCGGGGTAATGGCTTGAAATCGACAAAATTAAATGAGCTCATGTTAATCAAAATGTTTTCCAGTGTAACAGAAACAAGGATGTTAAAATCAGTAAAAGCTTAACATTCTCATGAACCTCACTAGAATAAACTGAATGCTGAATTAATCAAAGTATTGTTAAGTTATTGACTCGGCAGCTCCCAATGTTGGAACAAATTTCAAAAAGGAAGCAATTTTACAAAATAGCAGACCTCAGAATTATCGAAACATTATGGGCTAGCGTGTATGACACAGAAATAAACCTGGAGGAAAGTTAACATTTTAAGCAGCTCCACTGAAAGAATTCTCTTTACCGTGTGAAACTGTCCTCAGATATCTCTAGAAGCTTGTTTCTAAACAGTTTTCTGTGACTGAAGCAGACATTCAGCTAGAACAGAAGCATTCTCAGGACATCAGAGCTGTTGTGAAAAGATCTGCAGTAGTTCAGGACACTGAATGTTTAAATCTTTTACTCTACATGAAACTGTAATTTTCTAAATAATTTTAATTTTATATCTACACGCTATTACTCCCACGCAGAACTCATTACAAACATTCAGCAAACACTGAAACCTCTAAGATTCTTCTGAGCACATTCTTAGACCTACCAAAATGAAGACCGTTTTTAGTCTCATGAAAAATAAACTTCGAAAGGATACCCTGAAGGATTTAAAAGAGCCATGCCGACGAAATCATGCTGGACTCTTAAAACAAAACAAACATAATACAGTCTCCTAATACTAAATGTTCAGTGAGTGCTGATACAGATATGTAAATGACTTCAATCCTGATCAACTATCATGGGATTGTAGTAAAATGTCCACTTACATGATTCTCTTTATGATATCCAACATGTCCCAACTACACAGCAGATTTTAAAGACTGAATCCTTTGCTTGTGTGTACCTACATTCTTAGCTGTAGAATTTTCAAACTATTGATTGGAGCCCCATTACTCCTCCTCCTTCACACATCTTAACTGGCTCCTAGGAGAGGATCCCTCTTAAGTCAAAGAGAAAATTAAACCTGAAAAAGGGAGGGAGTTCTCTAAAGAAATATGTACTTCGTGTTTTCATTTTTAAAGTATGTAACACTGCTGTAATGACTCCCACAGTAGCCAAAAGTAGGCCACTCAGTTACAAAATATAATCAGTGTAATAATCATGGATTGTTTTCTAATTTTAAAAGTGGGCATAGCATCACTTTAAAAATCTCTGCCTTAGGAACCAGAAAGTAACCACAACTAGATTGCATTATACCCCAGTATACCCCAGATTACAAGTACAGTTCTCGCAGGAGAAGATCTACTATTAGTGACTAGGAGACAAAAAGGAAAAAACCTATATTAAAGCTACTGTTCATGAAGGGATTGCTCAGGCAGGCACAGCAAGCAGTTAGGGAACATCTGGCACTGGAGGCAGAACTGTCACAAAGAAGATGTTGAAGTGGTCTTCTCCCATCCTACAGGGGTGGCAGTGGGCCTTATGCTGTGACGCTCTTAGTGACTACTCTATATGAAAATTCCCAAGACCTGACCAAGTTTAAAAGACAAATCAAGGTCATCTTCCCCAGCATGCAGTACTTTTTCATACTATAACCAGTCTTTCTCTTCTGGAAGGTGAGTCTCACATTCCCTAACTCCCCTCTTCCAAACAGTACCTTAGGAAAGGCTAGAGAACTTAGCGTGAACCTATTACACCAGACTAATTACAGGTGAGGAGTGGACAACTGTTCCAGGTTATCATCATGTCACGTTTCCCCATTCCATAATGTATGTGAAGGCTAAAGCCCTCTTACAGCGCTCAGCATAACCACCTAACGCAATGTCCTGAGTACATGTGCCAATTGTGTAAAATGCTTTAGGTAAGGGACAAGGCATGCCCTTACTGATTATCTCACCTCAGCCATTAGCAGTGAGGGAGGAGTGCAAGGGAAGAGCAGACAGATGGGAGAGTCCGTCCCATTGTCCTTGATCTCTGCATACTCTCATCAAGATTTTCAATCTGTGCTACTCAAAACCATTACTTAATAGGAATAAATCCTGTTGAAACAGCAGATTGACTCAACAAGTATCTCACCATTAGGAACTCGTTTGTGAAATCACATAAGCTGACTGATTACATTTCTACACAGAATCCTTATAACAGACCAAAGTCACTGATTAAGCATAATGTGTAAACAGTCATTTCCAAAACAATAGTTGCGGTCTATATCAACAATAATCATTTTGTACTTTCAAGATTCCCTAGTGACCAAGTTTTTCAAGTTGTTTCCCAAATAACAGAGATAAATTCGGTAATCCAAAGAGAAGAATTAAAAAGAATGAACATGGATGGCTACTCTAATATTTACTAAAAGCTAAAACTGCCAAGTAATACCCAAAGAAACTACCATGCATTCTAAAAGATGATTCCACTTTACAAGATTAATACAGATTTCACTTTTAAATCATAAAGATGTTTTGAAATGTAAATGGAATTATAGAAAAAGATCCGTTAAGTCTGAATGAGCTTCCTAGTAGTTTCTAAATCAGGAGAAAGCCATGAAATATACACAATTACATTATAATATATTTTAATTATTTTAATAAAACAAAAATAATTTCTTCAATTACACCCTTCAAGCTAATAATTGCTGATGGTCAGACTTGTTTCAGTCAGTCGTCTAAGTTGAACTCCGTAAGGCAGAAATGTTCCAGCTCATTAAGAGAAGACTGAATATTGAAATATACGACAGTTAAGCAAACTGGGGGGTGGGGGCTGACTCGTGGAGGGGACTAAGATGTTATCAAGAACACAGAATTAATCTTTATTGAATAGAACCATTCACAAATCAAATCGCCCTGTACTTCAATACTCTCAAGCAGCGCTAATCAATTACAAACCTCCTCTAGTGCTTCAGAACTCATGTGCTTTCAATTTCACACACTGGTGGTCCTGAAGTACTATACTGGGCTAAGTTAAGACAGTCTGTATCACAACTTTTTTTTTCAAAAATATTCATCTAGAGGGCTTTCTCCCCACCTCTCAGGAGCTGCTTGCATGAAAACTGTGGTAATATTTTTATACTGTGCTTCCTTGTTAAAGCAGAAGGTTAGGGGTTACCCAAATACCTCCACTCTATATATATTAAAAGAGAAAAGGTAAGTATTCATATCAAAACGCCAATGGGACTGGATCCTCTATTTCTGCATTCCCGATGATTAATGAAGCCCCCCGCACACTTGGAAACTGACGGTAGAACAAAGGGACACTGCAAATCCTCTGCACACAAACGCGCTCCAACTTCCACGCTGTCTCAGACTTCTGCCAGGACACTCGTAGAAGACCAGTCCAGGGCAACAGGAAAGCTGTGCGAGTTTAGCATAAGCATTAAGACTGCAAATGCTATCAACCAAGTCTTTAGAGACATGTTTATAGAAACGGTTCCCTGAAACGGTAAACCTCTGCAGTGTCTTTCCAAAACTATTACACATGTGGCCAAGTGAATGCTATCAATCCAAGGTGTATAAAATCCTATGGCAAAAGCTAAAACCATGATTGTGACAATGCGTGACTATTTCTCACAGTCGGCCAGACCTGTCATTAAACGGCCACTGCCAACCCACTGCTAGTTCAGGCAGAGGCTTCCTAACAGGTTACCTTAACAGACTATTTGTCCCTCTCCTATACCAATGAACCAAAGTTGTATAACTCCAACTCAAGATTTAAAATAGTCAAAAACAAAACTGGCACTAAGCTCCTATATTAAGGATAACAGTAAGCACCAATACTTGATATTTTCTAAACAGTAAAATATTCTGATTATCTCAAGTGTATAAAAATGTTTAATGATTTAAAATGGATCTTTATAAAGTTTTATACACAATATATTACACCTTAACCTCTTATCATTTCAAAAGGACAATGATATTTCCTGTATATGAATTCTGATTAATCTGTTACAATTCAAGTAAAATGGGTAAACTATACCTTATTCAAAGGGAGTTTCCATACAATTTTAACCACAGTTAGCTACGAACTTTTGTCCATTCAACAGAAGACATAAATAAAACAGACCATATAACTTTTTAAGACTTCTATAGCAACCTAGATGAAATGTTCCTTTATTATGCTGTTTACAATATCTTCAGCTTACACAGAATTCTTAGGAATTTCCTCCCCATATAGTACTATTAAAGTCATGGGATTCAAGGTTTGCAACACTGTTGAATGGCTGTAAGAAACACCCTATAAAACATTTCAAGCTCATGCTATTATTAAACAGGAGTTAATTCTAAAGCCTATTTTTCCATAAGCATATTTTCTTCCCCTAAGAAACAGAAACTGTAGCACTTATTGTAATGTTCCCAAATGAGATGAACTGTAGAATCCAGTTTAAAGGCTAGTTGCTATGAAAGTACTTAATATTTCTACAGGACGAAAAATGTGTTAAATGTGTTACTCATTCTCTTCCTGTAAATATTCTAAAATGTTATTAATACTTGAAAATCTAACATACAGGGTCTGGGGTAGAGTTCAGTAATGAAATATTTGCCCCACGTGCACAATGACCACAGTTCAATCCTCAGCAACACAAATTTAAAATGATAATTATTTTTAAATCCAATATACATGTAAGGAACAAAAAACATACAAAGTGTGAGGATTTCTGCTCCAAATAAACAATGATAAGAGTTAATTTACCATGTTTAAATTTTTTAAGTCTATTGTTTAGAAGAAAAAGAAATTATTGACATACAGACATAACACAATTTTTTGTAATGCTGAAGGGTATTAAAAAATATTACATTGATTTTAGAAAATCTACCAAGTTAATATTCTTGTCAAAATGTATATAATATAATTTTTGAAAACTACTCTAGAAATTTTGTGACTGCTAATCCTAATGCCATTTCTCTTCAAAAATTATACATCAGAATAATATTAAAGTAGTGGCATTCTTAACAAGATAGATCTAAACATTCTATGCAATGCAATTAGTTTTGACTACACAGTCAAATAAATTAATTTTATCATACTTGCTTTTCAGTAACATTAACTTTTGTACAAGAAGGATGTTGGTTGAATCATTATACCACCAACTATAAACATATATTTACATAAAAGATTAAGTTAAAACTCCAAAAACTTAAATACACATTTATAGGTCCCCTTAAAATTACTTGAGACTTGAGCGCGCCAAACCATTATTTATGTATTTCTTATGGTCAGTTATCTCAGAACTAAATTTATTTTGTGGTTCAATAAAAGCAAAAAATAAATAAATGAAAAATGCTAGCCAAAACCAAATAACAATTACCAATAAAGTTTTAAAAACATTATGTATACACAGTCTTTCTTTGTAAAGATTGTAATAATGACGTTGTGGTATTCCACAACCTTTATATGGACACAGACAGATTTTTCACTGAAATAAAATACCTGCCACATATATCCAACTTTAATTCCTTTTGGCTATCAGTCTAATTTTAAATTTTTATAGATAATGTACACATATGCAAATACACTTATTGACTATGAAACTTGGAATAATGATTATAAACCAAGAAAAACAACTATAAGTTATATAACTAAGGGACTGTTTGTATCTTCTGGAAAACAATTATTTTCTACACTGACAATACTTTGTACACTGCAAAAAATATGTCAATTTTAAAAATAAAAATTAGGCATCTACAAAGAAACGTGCTATTAAAATAAACAGTATTAGGCTTACAAAATCCAAAGACATTAATTTCCAGTTATAAATCCAAATAGTCACTGTCATCAATAAAACAATTCATTTCAGTTTACACAAGCCAATGTGAACGTTAGCAATCTGCTGAGAGACCCTTACTTATGGCTACCTTAGCTTGGCACTAAACATATATATCTTCTACATATTTACTCATTGCCCACATAACCTGGGTAAGTAATTAAAACACTAGCCTTTTATTTCTGCTAGTTTTCAATAATAACTACAATTTTCTTTCTAAATTTCTATACTGAACTTTTCAACTTAAGACTAAATTCCCAAGATATTCTTTAAGTGAAAAGCGATATTCTTTAATGAATATTTAGTAATGCTCATTATTTCTACCAAATAATTTTGAATTATTTCAATGAGTCTAAGCAGCAAAAATGGACTTTAAAGCAGAAAACAGGTCATCAGATTCACCCTATTCTATTATATAATATGCAAATTACATAGTTAATGTTCCAACCCTCCAACCTATCACTGTAACTAGACCCTAGAATACAGATGCCTGGGTATCAAAAGGGGACAGGTAAAGAATCTCTTAGGTATTTTATATAAGTACAGCTTTTAAAGTTTGGGAATTTTGTTTGTTTGGGGGAGGTGTTTCTTTGTTTGTTTGAGAAGACAATTCTTACTTTGCTTTCTAGACTTCTACCATACTAGAGTTACACACAACAGTACAGTACACAGGAAGAAAATTTCTTTACAGTAGTAACACACACTATATAAACCAGTTTCCTATGAACTGTGTACCAAACTATAAATGTATGCCAGGCTAGGGCTGGAGCCTTTGCCACATGTTCAAGGTCCTGGGTTCCTTCACCAGTACATTTCTCTTTAAAAAAAAAAAAAAAAAGAGAGAGAGAGAGAAAATAAAATATATGTAAGCATTTCCTGGTAAGGCACTAAAATACCCACAGGCATTATGAGAAGCCTAAGAGAAAACTCCCCCTAAACAGCTGTGCCCCAACAGTAGACAACTGGCTACAAATGATAAGCTAGTAAAATTAAGGTTGTAATGTCATGAAATTTATAAACCTTTATGGGATTCAGCTTTTAAAAGAAAAGCATTGAAATTTTGCTAGTGCTCTTACAGAAACTAAAGTACGCACACACATACACACACAAAAATAAATTTTAAAGAGACAATTAGGCAAATACTACTTTAAAAAAACTGTATTGCAGTGCATTAGTAAAGCAATATAAATAGGAAATTCACTGTGATCCAACCTTTGGTGATTAATCCATATCAGAAACTACTTCCTCATACTCTCATGATCTCTAGGATTCAAACAAGGTTCTCTACATTCTCACACGTGGTGAAACTAAACACATACATGTGCACACATACCCTATCTTGTTCTATAATTTAGGAAGATATTTTATTTTTAAGACTTTTCACCAGTCATATCCACCTCATTTTAGAAATCTTATTATCTAAAGTAGATATGAATGAGAAGCACTCTCGAATGAACTTTACTCTTGATTCAGTAGTCACGTTTCTCATGGCATACGAAAGCATATTACAGAAGAGCTGAGTGTTCTAGTGTTCAGAACAAGAGGTACATGGCAGTATATTTTAATTGTCAATCACAAGTACCTAGACAGCTTTAAAGCAACCACTGACTATAAGTCTCATTTTTTACTTTTATATGCATTTTTATCTATCAAAATATTCTTATCTATCAAACTTAAATAAATCTTAAATGGAGCAAAATATTTGTCTTAAATTGCTAAATTACTTATTAAGTGATTAAATCTCTCATATAAGTGATAAATTCTTATTGAGATGAACCGAACTCATTTTCTTGGCTATGAAATTTGTGTACTTCCACAAACAACATAACAGAAAATTTTGTCCCAACTGTTTATTTACAAAGTAAGTATATTACATGTACAAAAAAAGAGATTTTCTACAATGAAACTTCACTAAACATGTAATTTAAGTTTTTATTTACTTTTATGCAGATACATGATCACTAATTTTTTAACACAAAAATACTTAATAGCATCAACACTGCTTCCTTAAAGAAAACAATGAAGAAAAATGCTTTTATTCATTATCATAAATTGAGTTTTTGAAAAGTAGCTACTAAAATAATGTGATCTGAAAGCTCATTCTCAAAGCATCTGAAATAAACAAAAACATACAAACTAAAGGATATAAGTACTTAAGAATAAGAATGAGAAACCACTTTGAACATAAGAAATATACATATACTTTTAAAACAAAAGTTTACTTGAGCAATTTAAAAAGCAAGCTTTAATTGGAACAGAATCACCCAAGGAGTACAGAACTTTCTCCTAAACTGGCTGACTGAAAGACGTGTCTAAAGTCATCATTATAATGTGTGATAATTTCTTTAATCACAGAACTACCAGTCTTGCTAAATCCTGTTGAAAGGCTTGGCCAATTGCATTTTTCCACCATACCTCTTCCTTATCCATTACGGTGTATCTTCGGCACTGGAGGAGACAGAAAGCCTCCAAAATTCTAGCTACATTTAAAGTAACCGAGTCAACCATACAGGCCTGCTTTAAAAGCACCCGTTTCTAGAAGGCAAGAAACTCTTGGTTTTTAAAGCTGATGCTTCTACACACAGAAGGCAAGTTCAGCCGGTTCCTGGCTACACCATAATCATCTGCTCCAGAAGCTCAAGGGCACCCAAAACAACGGGCTACCTGTTCCAGTCAGGCCGAGGAATGTGTCCAAATCATTTTTATTGATTTAACCTTTACAGGAATGCTACATATCCTCAGAGCAAAACATTTTGAATGTATTTATAATATGATACACTTCTGAAAAGCCATGAAAAAGAAAGCTAGAGACAAATCTAGACAGCCCTCCACCCTTGGTTGTTAGGAGTTTATTTTTATTTTAAACATTATCAGTGGACCTAAATACAGAATAATTCTACTTGAGAAAACTTATTTTGGCACGAATTTATGTAGAAATAAAAATTTGCTTCAGAGTAGAGAAGGTGCATTTAAGTAAATTCTAACTTTAAGAAATACAACTCCTACCTTGACAAAGATCGACAAATTTTCACAAATTCTAACGGGTCTTTTCACGCTCTACTACACAGTCATCAGGAAAACAACAAACATAGCAAACTAAAACTTAGAGAATGTAGTCCTCGATGAATAAACTAAAAGCTGCACTCTAGTAACATTCTGGGGATTTATAGAGAAAGTTCTGTGGAGCCTATCTCTAGCTTTCTGCACACGGTACTTTATAAACGGCTGCAGCAGCAGCAAATCCTGCATTAGCTACATTTGCCAAATAATAATTCACAATATTATGCTTCCTCACATTATGCTCCATCATTAGTTAACTTGAACCTCACCTCTCAAAAAGTTCTGCTTTCACTGCAGACTGTTCTCTTAAAAATGCAAACAAATTTTGAGCATTTCCAGATGTAGCAGGGGCACGCACACACTTTCATTCGCGCGCGCGCGTGCGCGCACACACACACACACACACAGACACAGACACACAGACACACACACACACAATTCATATAAACACACACACACATCACAGGCAAATTCTCAAAGAATTCTAAATAACAGCATAATAAAACTAGCTTACTGCCTCAATGACTATGTGGTGTTTAAAGAGCGAGCTGACAGGAGCGTATCTCCATGAAGCTGTGAACAGCAGCTACCAGCACAGGCTGCAGGTAGGTAGCTGCCACCAGGTAAAACAGCAGCATATTTCGGGAGCTGGCAAGACTGCTGAACGGGGCATTCTGAAGCTCTGGCAGCTACTGAGCATGCAAGAATAAAGGCATAGTGCTGTTTGCTTTGTCAAGCACTGTGTTAACTTACTTTTAATCCTGGGTAATATAACTTGAATTCAACTACATTATTTTCATCTTCTCATCATTTTTTTAAATAAAACATCTAAGCATGCATGAGACTATGCTAAATGAAAATCAAAATCATTTCTATGCAGCCTACTTCTCTGAAGTTGGTCTGGGACTATGGTGAGACATGGGAGGCAACAAAGTTGAAAATTTTACAACCCTCAAAACAGGGCTTCCCTGGATGCTCCCTTGTGTTGTTTGCCTCCCCTGGGGCCTGGTGCTGCCCAAGAGGTACAGCATTATAAATAACTGCATGAAACAACATGCTAAACTGGGTAACTGAAAACACAGAAATACACTAATACAAGAATAAATGTTAAAGTAAGAGTATATATATATATATATATATATAAGTATATATATACACACACATATATATACATACATATATACATACACACATATATATATGTGCTTAGGGCATGCTTTATATTTGCTTTATAAAAAGGATTATCTTGAGAAAAACACACTAAGGAAATCAATATAATCACTTTACACTCTGATCAACTGTTATTCTGAGAAGGTGCAAGTAGCTCACAAGGTTGCTTTAAAGATATTTACTGTAAGTGGCATGCAATGTAAACAAAGTGCCCTTACTACATGATCATAACACTTTAAAAAAAAAATCTAGAGTGTTCTCCATTAAATGTTCCCAGAGTGGTACTTGGCTACTGTGGCAATGGCAGCATTCTGGTTTATCAGCAGACCTGCCTGAGGAGTAGACCTTGGGGGACGGGCAGTGAGACACAGCCAGACATTGGTGCTTTTTCAAACAGAGACAATGCACCGCCCCTCCCTTCTCCGTAAATTAAAATGTGAGAGCCACTGACTACCAAATTTATGTCCATAAATAAGCTAAAGCAGGAAGAACATGCAAAACATTCACTTGAGAACTGTCTCTCCACCCAACACTAATTTTTCTTGTGAGGTTTGTTTATAACAAAACATTACAGTTTATTTCTCTCCTTCTATTTTCTTGACAGATTTTGGTCTATAGTTGTGACCATAAGTAATATTAAAGAGAAAATAAAAACAAAAAAATACAAAGCTAATTAAGAAAAATTTAGTAAGATGAATAGGCCAAAAAGTTAATGTTTACTTCTCCAATGTTTTTAAGAACATAATCAATCTATACCCAAGAACTTGTATCTTAAATTAACATACTTTGAAGACCCTGAGTGCCTAATGCTGCCTGTGGTCCTGATGCTGAAACTGTAGTGTTTATCTGTTACCTTTCCTCAGCTGAATCTGTTTATCCATTGGCTTTCTGGAATTGAGCACTCACTGGCCAGGTTGCTACGCTAACCCTTTGTAAACACTTTCTTTTCATTCTCACAACTCCCTTCTATGCTGGGTAGCATAACTGCTCAGATGAGGAAAAAGATGAAGTCATGACGCCTGTCCAAGGTCACACAGCGCAACTGCTGACATGCTAGTCCAGGCCTTTCTACTCTTGACAGCTGCTTGAGCATGTTACACTGGCCTTAAGGAAGTCACTTCCTGGTCCTTCATTTCTCTATAAAGACACTGGTTCTCAAGCCTGGTCCTCTAAAGAGAGTAATTAACTCTGACAAACGACAAAACAGGCCATCTCTGTCTTCAGGTTATTCTAGTCCACCATTTTGCGTAAGAATGATCAGGGAATCAAAGCAAGTAAGAAAAGGTAAAAGGCTATCAAAGGAAAAGGTTGTGGAGGTTTGATCAGAAACTTGATCATTCTTAGTCATCCCAACCAGTAGTCTTGTGCACTGTTCATACCCCCCTTCACATGATTAATATCATTTAGGAATTACAAATTCAACTTTTATAACACCAAGAATTTACGAACTAAAATAACAATGGTCACACACTTTGTCTTCCAACAGATACTACGCAAAGATTCCAGGACCCCTGGCATGTCCTAGTTGCCCACTTTCATCCATGATTCAATGTTTTAAGTCTCCAGAAGGTTAAAACAAAAACAAAAAACTGCTCTTGCTACTGTTTTTTCTCTAGAGAGTTGGAATAGAGCTGGAGACACATTTATTGTTTTAGTCTACCCAGTGCCACGGGGGCGTGGGGAAATGCCCTTCCAAGATGGCCATGGGGTAGTTAAACAGTTCACAGTTCTAGAGACACAAAGAACCCAGATGAGAAGGCTGTCTGGGGATCACAAAATGTCAACAGCCTTCATGCACCCCCATTTCATCTGCCATGAAATATTTTAATGACCAAGACAAGAACTTAAAAAGTCTAAATAAGGAAGACTCACCTGTTAAAATAAGTACATATACAAATGCAAAATCATAGGTATAACAGTTTAGAAAAGGAAACATAAATTTGCATATTAGTTTTAATTAGGAAAATCCAGTTTAAAAAAAATGTTAGAAGTTGGTTTGCGTGACATCTTCCCTAAGATGTACAACTCACGGCACTTTCTAGTGAAACGTTCAATGAAACGGACAAACAACAGTGTAAACACAAAAGTAATTTTGGAAGAATAGATAAAGCTCTTCGGTAGTTGCACTATTGTTACAGGTTCTGATTCTGCTAGCCTGCCTGTCAATGGATACAAGAAGTGAGAAAAAGATACTGTGGGAAAGAAAAGGTGATTGGCTAGATAAGGCAATTCCCTGCCTTTAGTTTAAACCCCACAAGTATTCCCACTTACATTATCAGAAGCCACTAGAATGACAGAGACAAAAATTTGTGTTTAGCCAAAACAGTCAAAGAAACAGAGAATATTCTAAAATGAAAAGTGACTCAGCACTCACTAATATTATAGATTATATTATAGATTATATAAGACTAGGTAGGCATCAGGGATGTTATGTAGCTCAGTGATAGAATGTTTGCCTAGGATGGATAAGGCCCTGGATCCCCAGTATCCAAAACACAAACGTTTAAATTGGAAATATCGAAAAGGAACTAGAAGAATAATTCGGCAGCAGATTACTGGGAGGGGGAATGGGATTGTACCCCAGACAGAATTACTGGATGTGCTAATGAGTGTGAGGAAATGGCAAGGAGTGTAAAGAGTTCTGACACTGCTAAAGGTGTGCTTAGAGGAGAAACGGCATGCTACATTACATATGCCACAATCTCATCGCTTTAAATTATACAGTATGCATGTGTACCCGCGGAGTCCAAACAGCAACAACTGCTATGCTTAGACCGACAATTATAAAATTCAGTTAACAGTGGGCTCTAACATTTGACAAGTTCGTTTTCCTGAATCCACAAAAAACCTTCATTTCTCCCATAATAAAACTGTAAGAAATAGAACAAAATTCCCCAATAATAAATCATATTCCAAGAAAAAAGAAAGACTCTGATGGAAACATGACAGATCAGCAAGGATTTAAATTAGTGTCTGAATCTCCATTATACTCTCACATAAGCTTAAGCAAGAATATGCTGTCTGGCTGGGCGGTGGTGGCGCACGCCTTTAATCCCAGCACTTGGGAGGCAGAGCCAGGCAGATCTCTGTGAGTTCGAGGCCAGCCTGGGCTACCAAGTGAGTTCCAGGAAAGGCGCAAAGCTACACAGAGAAACTCTGTTTCGAAAAACCAAAAAAAAAAAAAAAAAAAAAAAGAATATGCTGTCTGAACTCCCTTATCCTTAAGCAGCACCTATCTCCAAAGTTTCCCATGAAAATTAAATAAAAAGTAAAGTGCCTACATCCTATCTGACAAAACTCATGAGTGATGAAGTATAATCCGCTTTCTAGTCCTTCCATTCTCTGCAGTACACTTGACTGCTGACGGTGGGGGTTCACGGCCAGCAGCATCAGCACCAGTGGGCCTGGAAGCACGTTAAATGTAGACTCTGAGGCCCTACCCCACCTCCTACAGGAGGCCTGCCCCTGAACCCCCACCTCCTATAGGAGGCCTCACCTGAACCCCTACCTCCTACAGGAGGCCTCACCTGA
>CABHPH010142823.1:23108-49029 GCA_902168325.1 Peromyscus nudipes
ACCTCCTACAGGAGGCCTCACCTGAACCCCCACCTCCTACAGGAGGCCTGCACCTGAACCCCCACCTCCTACAGAAGGCCTCACCTGAACCCCCACCTCCTACAGCAGGCCTGCCCCTGAGGAGGAGCTGCAGGTTTGTCAGGTTGGTGAGGCCTTCTCCAGACCAGCTGCTTACTTCTCAAGCTGAGGAAAGCATCCAACTAGTCTCTCATTCTGAGGGATTCAGGAGCCTAGAAGGAAAATGTTTAACTCAATTCCACTTCCAAACACAACTTTCAACATGTGAGTAGAAACTCATGCCCTCTCACCCCTGTAGTTTACCCACAATGACTGAGTACTTGCACAATGGTTCTCTCAAAAATGCTGTCTTCCAGTCACTTGAAGCAGCCTGCAAATTATGACACAGCATAATGATGTCAGCTATTAGCCTAGCCTCCATGCTCTCAACAATACCCCATCATATCTTATAAGTTTTCCGGATGCACTGAAGGGTTTTTGTTTTTTCATTTTTCAGTTATGTATACAATCATGGTGTTCTCATACATGTATGTCCTCCCATTCTGTGCAGATTAGCACAGACACAATCTTTCCCCATGCCTCACCTCTCCCCACATTGCTTCTAAGTTCAAAGCACCAAATCTGTGCAACATTCCTTCAAATATCTAGCAGTTGTGCATAGACAGAGTTTGTGAGACACAGCTGCTGTTGAAATCATTTTGCTCCTAGTAATGTGTGAGATGCTCCCACATTGCTCTCTAGTCCTCATTCCAAACTCTGGCCACACGGATCTCAAGCCAATGGGCAGCGTTTTGCATCTAGTCCTCTTCTGGTATTTTGTAGCACTTTCTTACTGGTAACAGTGCTGGCCTGAGTGCCCACTCCTCCCCCTCCTCTTCCACAGCTATTGATGGAAGAAAAAATGCTGGTGTAACTCGGACAAGTGTGGAGGCAAAGAGGAATTCACGTGTCCTTTACTGGCAGTGCAGGGCAGAACTGCTACTATGGACAGGGAGGGTGACCACTAACTTCGGCTGCTTTACAGAATCCCACAAAGTCTCTCCTGCAGATGCCCTGCACTTACCCTGCCTGTGCTTCCATCTTTAACACAGACCTGTCCTCAACTGCAAATATGTCTTGCTGTTCATTCATGCCTACATGAACTGTTTTTTCATTTATGTACTGTGAGTACTGCCCTAGCTCCTAAATTTCCAACAAGAGGTCAAATCTGGAACCTTCCCTTTTAATGCAGTCTGGCACAACAGTGTAACCAATCAGGCATTTAGTAGCTTTATGACAGTCTGGCCTTGAAAGAGCCCACAAAGAAGGATATGCTTACCACACACTTAAAAAAAAAATCACTGAAAATTAAGAATATCAAAGGGCATGTTAACATTTTTAGGGTAACATTTTGGGGTAAATAAACCAGTACTTTGCTCTTGACTAAGAAGGCCCAAGGAGAAAAAATACTAAATATGAAAGGTGAGTGTGTCTAAGACAGGAAGAATAACTGGAAAGAGAGAGGAAGGCCACTTCAGAACTAAGCAGTGGCATAGGACCAGCCTAAGAGTCAACAGGAGAGAGAGTGAGTCAAAGAGAAGGCAGGTTTAAAAAACAACCAAAAAAAAAAAAAAAAACAAACAAACAAACCTCCTAAGCCTGAGACTACAACAGGACAGCTTAGTTCCCACCACCTACTATTCTCTACCATCGAGCTTTACTCTTATAGGCTTGGACACCTCTCCATGCAGCCTGAGGCAGAAGCCAACAAACTGATACATCCAACAAAGACACTATGTATTAAAACGTTTCTCAGATAACAGAGAAAAACTACCCATCTACCTATGCTGC
Source organism: Peromyscus nudipes (assembly GCA_902168325.1). Lineage (NCBI taxonomy): Eukaryota > Metazoa > Chordata > Mammalia > Rodentia > Cricetidae > Peromyscus > Peromyscus nudipes. The sequence goes on from CABHPH010142823.1 coordinate 24,957, forward strand.
CCCACATGGACATTTTGAGGTATAAATATGACACAAACTGTCAAAAATTTCATGCATTCTCACTGTGTATGAAATGTAAATTCTAATCTAGTATTAGGAGAAAACCCAGACGTCCGTTCATAAGACTGTCAAAGAATATGCCCGGTGTCTTTACAAGGCAGAGAAGGTTGTAGGTGGTCAAACGTTTACCAAACTGTGAAATCAGTCAGACACCAACAGTTTTAAAGGCTCAACTTTATGAATTATGTTCATTTAAAACTCATCTGAATGTTACTCTATCCATTCCTCAAGCTCAATGGGATATATTTTTATCATGTATCCTTATCACAAAAAAGTGTAATAAGTAAACATTGTATGTCCAAAGTATCATATATATATAATTGTTTGATATTGATGTAGCATCATTCATCTTAGATATTACTCATAAAACTGGAAATAACCAATTATAAAAACTGATTTTTTTTTCTGAACTTACTTTGGGAATTAGGACTATGTACCAGTGGTTTCAAACATTTCTGACTATGATTCTGTTCAAACACCAAATTTAAAGATGTACATACCATCTCAAACAGATACAGGGCGGGCAGCTCTTGCTGCCGAGAGGAAGCCCATGATGAAACTCCTACAGTTCTAGTGAGGGCAATTTGAAACTACCAATTTTAAGATCAGACTTGCCACCAGCATCTTTAAAAATAAATCAATGTGTTTCTGCTTCACAGTGCTTTTTCCCCAGCTCAGTCTTACAAATTCAACCAAATATTTGAATTTCACATTTACTGAGGACATCAGTTAATGACACTGGTTGCTCACTGCACGACAGAGTGTCCCCACAGGCTTCCGTGGACAGAATGCTTTCCGGCCTAACCTGCGGTGACGTGCTTTTCCTACAGCTGCCGGCAGGGATAACGACACTCCTGTCCCATCTAGCACCAGTGGAGGACTTCACCGTATGCACTTCTGTGCATTTATACCTCCAGGAAGGGTGTGTCTCTACTGCTTTGGGGCTTCGCTTTCATTCCCCTTCCTACCCCTTCCTGCTGTATTAGAATCGTGCAGTAAACAATCCTAACAGATGCCTCAAACCCTTGTTTGGAATCAAGATACAAATGGTAAAACTGACTGCTCGACTTCCTAGGATGGAAACGGGGACCCTGAACCAATCCTTTGAACTAGTTCACATTACCATCAGTCCCCAAGACCTAACAAGCTAACCTATGCAGTCTCCTCTGCTGCATTCCTGGAACCGCTGTCTCTCACATGGACAACAGTCATTCCTCCAGCCGATCCATTTCCCATGGTGCTCATCACCCATCTTCCTCACTCAGGGCCAATGCACATCACACCTGCAGCTTGGCAAACACCTTTGAAAGGTTTCCTATGCCTAGGTAAAATATTAAGTTCCCTAGCCACCCATTCATTTACCACATTCTGACGTTTATCGCCAGTTTTACCAGTATTTTCTACAAACAAATTTCCTTCCAGATACATTAAACTTTCCACATCTCATTCCTACTTTCGGGGCTTGATCACGTGTTCTCCTTTACTTGTGATGTTCCTTTCTGTCCTGTCACCTTCCCCCAGATTTCCAAAGGTTTAAATAGTAACTGTTCTTAAAGAAAGAGATAAAATGGCCTTATTTTCCTAAGATTCATCCACTGAGTTGAAAACCCTCTTACGCACTTCTATATTACCATAGGAGAACACGAGCAACCTTTCTTTCCACACTTACGTTCTCAACGGTCTGTCACTCTGTCTCAACCTCTATCTGAGGGTGGGATCCTCACTCTACTTACACACGTATGTAAGCATAGTTACTTACTCGTGACTCCAGAAGAATCTGTTTGTCTCATGATCTGCTATGAAAAAGCTAGTAAATGAGATGAATTTGTGAAAGGAGGCTCGTGGGTTGGGAGAAGAATTAACAATGTAGCAAGAACCTCACCCTCCTGAGCAGCCCCGCAAACACCTGCACAAAGCAGAACTTGAAATACGTTAAGTTGCACTCTTAAACAAGAAATACACTAATTTGATACACCTGTCTGTCTCCCTTATACAAAGGCAGTGTTGTACAAAGTTAGATATGCTGAGTTCAAGTCTACCTTGGCAACTTCAAACCTGTGTTTTCTGTGTAAAGCTCAACGTCTCTGTGCCTAAGCACACATTTATAGTAGAAAGAGCAAAATTTCAACGACAAAAGGATCATAAGACACATAAAACATATACTACATTGTATTAGGAACATGAGCACACAAGAATCCCCATTTTTTCTCCTCTTACATATTATCTAGCCTCATGCTTGACAAATCACAGGAACTCAACAATATATATTGAATGTGGGTGGCTGGATGAATAACAATTACTTAAATAAAAAGTAAAAAGACTTAAAAACAAGTTTGGTAAGTTAGAGAAAAACAAAACATGCTAAAGAAATAATAAATAAAAGGGAAAACTACTTTTAAAATGACAATTATGATTAGAAACAAAGAAAAGTGGTAGGCACATTATATAATTTGAAAAAAACTGAACATGTTTTCAATAAAAATCTCACAAAAGCGCAGTTTATGACCAAACAAGAAGAGGATAACATTAAAGAATTCATCACTACATTAAGCAGATAATGGGATGATAATACTAGGCAGTTTAGGACTAATGTAGGTAAATGAACCTAGAGTGAGCAACTGTGTTTTTTAATGAATTCTATTTCATTGACTGATTTATATCTATTATGGAATATTGTCTCAATTTTCTTTTAAAGATATATCTCCATGTTTTCTCACATTATAAATGTAAATGTTTACAACTCTATTTACAAACGTTGAGTAACAGACGTGCACAAAGGAAATACCTAAATGTACAACACAGTGACAGAAAATGGACCAAAGAAATAGGTGTATGTCGAGGTCGGGCGTGGTGGTGCACACCTTTAATCCCAGCACTCAGGAGGCAGAGGCAGGTGGATCTCTATGAGTTCGAGGCCAGCCTGGTCTACAGAGAGAGTTCCAGAACAGACAGGACTGTTACACAGGGAAACCCTGTCCTGCAAAGCCAAACAAACGAACAAATAAATAAATAAATAAATAAAGGAGCTGGAATAGGCATATGTCATTTTAGGCCAGATAGTAACTGGTTTAAAAAAAAAAAAAAAAAAAAAAAGCTTTCCATTTAATTTTTTCCAGGTTTTAAAAGCTTGTGTTTACATATGTAAAACAGTGCATTTCAATAACTACAATTACTTGGAAATAAAATGCTACTCAGATTATACTACATTCTGCAGCTTTCAGAGCACCTTGACCTTAAAGTAAAACCTTTAATATTTTTTAAGTAGGTTAATAGAAATCAATGCAACAAGCTATACTTTCCATACATATTAAAATTCGAACATCCTTAGGGAATGAATATGGAAGAAAAAATTCAAATAACAAAACATGATCATATGCGACTGCCCTGCAAGTAGGAGGAGGCCAGGGATTCTTCTGAACAAAACCATCAAAACAAGGTTAAGAAAGACTCACCAAGCTCAACTCATAATAGGACTACACTAGAATTTTCTTCATTAACTTCATGAAAAATGTGAAATTTCACTACTCATGAAAGCAAAAAACACAAAACAGCACTGCTTAAAAATAAAATTTTTTAAAAAAGCATTCCAAAGGCAGATGTAGACTTATTAAGACTGTATGTTTATCACTAATTTTATATACTTGGGGTCTTAGTCATTGTTCTACTGCTGTAAGGAGACACCACAACCAAGGCAACTCTTATAAAGAAAGCATTTAAATGAGTGAGGGCTGGCCTACAGTTTGGTAGACTCAGTCCGTTATCATCATGGCACTAGAGCAGTAGTTGAGAGCAACATCCTCATCAGAGAGACAAAGAGGGAGACTGGGCTTGGCATTGGCTTCACCCTCAGTGACAAACCTATTCTAACAAGGTCACACCTCCTAATCCTTCCAATTCTATTGAAGAATTCATAAGCATTCACATAGAGCCTATGAGGGTCATTCTTATTCAAACCACAACATTAGCATACGCAAATTTTGGAAAAGTTACATTAGATAATTTTTTAAGTTCTGGGCTGTTCTATTTATTGGTTTTCAATAATTTAACATGCCAATCTTTATTTCAACATTAAAACTGTAATTTTTCTTTGTAATCTGTAAAATATTCTAAAATTAGACAAAAGATTTTATATAAAAAGGAAACCAAAAAATGATTGCTTAAAATTCTAATCCATTCAATATACAATTGGTTCATGTTGCTACTATTCTCTCTTATTGGAAATTAATTTCTTCTGATTTGCCTTTTAAACAAAGATCCCTGCTTTAAACTAATTTCAAGTAAAACTAGAAGGTGACTCAAATACACTGCATTTTCAAAGGTTTCAAATGTCATAGGAAAAACAAGTCTTGAGCCAAAACTGCAATCAAAAGTAATGCCACCACCATAACACAGAAGTATATATAATTAAGTCAAAGACTTTAATGTACAATACTGTAAACTTCCAAGAACACAGTTTGCCGCAGAAGCAGTAGTATTTTCTAAAAAAAAAAAAAAAAAATGAGAAATGAAGTATTTCTAACAAAATTGGAATGTGAGGTAGGTCCATAAGATTAGGGACTCTGTATGTTGTATTCACTGCTAAATCTACAGAGTCCAGAAGAGTACCTAGCCCATGATAGACAATCAAGTTTATTTTTGAATGAATAAACCAAAAGTAGGGTGATACAAGAATATTCTAGAACAAATATGGCCTTAGAACTATTTGTTACAATATAAGGGTATCACCAGAATAGTAACCACCTACATTAGATGATTCCAATGCACACTGATCCCACTTTACCAGACTAGTAACCACCTACATTAGATGATTCCAATGCACCCTGATCCCACTTTACCAGGCTAGTAACCACCTACATTAGATGATTCCAATGCACCCTGCTCCCACTTTACCAGACTAGTAACCACCCACATTAGATGATTCCAATGCACACTGCTCCCACTTTACCAGACTAGTAACCACCCACATTAGATGATTCCAATGCACACTGCTCCCACTTTACCACAGGAAAGCTGGCTCAAGGAAGGAAGTGGGAACTGACTTCTGACTTAAACTGCTGAGTTCACAGACCAACAGTGCACAAACAACAAAGGCTGGCTACCCAGAGTCACACGACTTTAGACTAACTGTTAAGACTTTGAATGAGACTGAAGAAACAGAGGAGGGGAACTAACTTCAAAAAAGTACTTATAAAAATATAAGCTGAAAAGTGACCATAAGTATATATATATATCACTGTGTCTTTTAAAGAAAGCTCATGGAACATGAAAGCAGCAACACTTAAAGGGCAAGCATGTTTTTGTCAGCTTCTAACTGCCTAAAGTTTAGGACATCCCAGTAATGTTTAAACGAATGAAATTTTCAGGACACTACAATAACTGATCACAGGACTTAAAGCACATAAAAGATTATGCCTTGAATTAATGAAAAATGCTTCAAGTGATATACACCACTCATTGTTTTAAAATGAGTCCAATATTGTAGTGCCATCTCAAATACAAACATAGAATGAAAAACTAAAGAAATTCTGACAGTTTAAACAATAAGGAAAAACAAGAACTGGTCACTAATTTATATCAGAAAGACACTAGAAAGAAATAGGGCGTTGATATTCAAAAGATCAGGTATTAAGTCCCGAACCCATAACTCACCAACTGGCCACCCTGGGACAAATCAACCAACCAACTAGTCACCCTAGGACAAATTAGCCCTTTGCTACTTCATGAATCAATAAAAGACTGGCCTAATCCATTTCTAAGACATTCATATTTCTATTTGGTCAAAATGACTGACATTGTTTCTGAATACCAAATTAGCAGTCCACAAAACAAAAACAAATAAACAAAAAGTGATAAAATTCAGTTCTGTTCCTATAATCTAACAAAGTTTAATTTAAAAGGCACAGTCATTTACATAGAGTTCTACTGAACAACTACAATCGATGTAAATGATTTGCAGGCATCATCTGTCTTATCTACCTTCAACACTGTTACTGCATCTCATAACATTCCAAAAACACTTAAACCAGTTAGGACTCCGTCCTATTGGCCAAACTTTACTACCCCCTCCTCCTTCCACCATCCACGTGCAGTTTATAAATAGAGACTTGTCAAGGAAGCGGTGACGAGGTAACAACATAAACCAACTCTAAACACAGAAAGCACACTTAAGAAGACTTTCATTCAGGGCGGTGGTGGCGCATGCCTTTAATCCCAGCACTCGGGAGGCAGAGCCAGGCGGATCTCTGTGAGTTCGAGGCCAGCCTGGGCTACAAAGTGAGCTCCAGGAAAGGCACAAAGCTACACAGAGAAACCCTGTCTCAAAAAACCAAAAAAAAAAAGAAAAGAAAGAAAAAAAGAATACTTTCATTCATGTAAGACAAAAACCAGAACAGAATAAATATAGGAAGGAAAAAAAAACAAAAAACAAAAACCACGGACACATGTATGAGGCTCCTCCAGGCTCCTACTTCCTACCCTTCTATTTGGAAGACTGTGAAGCCGTCAGCTGCTGCCCTGGAGGCTGCCCCCCGAACACTGTCAGTGTGATCACAACTTCCCACTTCCCAGCACCTATGAGACGCCAGATAGAGCACAGCAGGAAAAGCTCTTAAAGCTCTGAGATCAGACACTAAACGCAGACAAACACAGCATGTCAAACACTAGTGAGGTCATTCCTAGAAACAGTCAAGGTGTCAAATGCACAGAAGGTGACGGGACAGCACGGAAGTCAGAGTAGACCTCCAGGAGAACAAGTCAGATGGCTGACCCTCTAAGCTCCCATATGTACTGCTTACGTTCTATATGTTCTATGTTTCAGTACAGTGCACTGAGCGTACCAATCCCTTCTCACACTGTGTCCAAGCTGATCAACTCCATTGTATTTTATACCCTACCTGTAGGATAGAACCTCCAACATGTCAAATTAATAACCTTCGATAACAGCTGCCCTTCAGATTCCTAAATCAACCCAGCTGCCTTGACTCCCGGGCCTACGAGCAGCAGCAGCAGCAGGAGCAGAGCAGTGCTATAGGAAAAGTGTGTCACCTGCTTCAGCTGGGTCCCAGACAGTCAGTTTTCTCTGCCCACCTCCCTCACTAACATGACAGCCCTTCATAACTGTCCTCAGGCTGCCCGCCCTGTCACTGCAGAGGCCTTGCTGCGCCTTCTCAGTGGTATGACGACAGAGAAACGCTGCTCATGTCTGGAACGACAACAAATTAGCCAACACCAAAGAGTGAAAAAAATTACAACTATGCAAGCAGTAAATTAAAACAAAAAACAAGCACGGTTTATCCCGGGGAACAGACCACACGTGACCCCTCTGTAAGAGCCTAGAGTCTGGCCAGAGAAAGCCCACTGAACTCTAGTGAACCCCGCCTGCCATTCTATCTGCGTGTGCTCAGCACTCACACACGCTCCTGATCTACTGTAGAAATACTTTCATTAAAATGGCCAGAGGAAGACCCCCTCTATCATCGTCCCTTATTTTCACAAAGGAATACACTGAATATACCAGTCTCTCTGATCTACTGAATGAACACTGATGTATATTACTCTATTAGTCAGAATGCAGTATTATAAATCCATTTTTAAAAATTGAACTGACCATTTAAAACTGATCATTTCTGCCATTCAAAAATAAGAAAATCACTACCATGATTAAAAATTAAGGTGATAAATTGGCTGGATATTTGCATACTGCAGTCACAGCACAATTCTACACTCGAGCAAGAAAAACAAATATTAAAGAAAACTGAGAAGTTTTTTTGGTCTCTAATCATACACTAGGCAAGCAACCCACTCATTAGTCTGGTTGTTTTTACTGTTTCTATCAGGGGTTGTTTCAAATAAACTTTCTAAATGTAAAATTACTTCATTAGTCAACTTTAAAAGTAAAATGCATTGCAAAGACCCATGTCTGAAATCTGAGAATACAGTAAAAGGCATAAAAAGAAACAAAAAATGAAAGTTCTTAAAATTTGCACTTAGAATTTGTTTTGGAGCTTGTTGAAATGATTCCTAAAAATTCATCTGGAAGCATAAAAATAAGAAGAGGCCAAAAATATTTAAAAAGAAAACTCATGTGGACGGACTTGAACTCTAACACCAAATATTAAAACACATTAAGAAGCTCTAATAACTACACTAATGCAGCGCTGGCACAGGAAGAGAAAAGCCCAGGGAACAAAGCGAGAGAGAGGCGAAGGGAATCACTTCTTATCAGATCAAGGCAGAGTTCCAGCAGGGAAGGAAGGGAGGGAGGGAGGCTTATGGAATCTGTGTGGTAGGACCACTAACTAGCAAGTGGATCTGAAGCGAAGTTGCCTTCACTTAGAGCCCCCATGACAACATAGAACAACAAATGGATTAATGTTAAATTGTGGAAATCAAACCCTGAAACATAGGAAAGGGTATGGAATGGTGTATAAAGATTGAGAGGACTTCAGGTCAAAGGCAGAAGCAACAAGGCAGTGTAAAACGACTAAGCCACATATTAAAAAGAAAAAGAAAAGAAAACTGACTAAGCTACATTTAAAAGAAGGATAAAAGAAGGAAATCCCCATGCTTTAAAAGTCACTAACCAACCCGAAGGAGACCAAATGCTGGGAGATGAGAATGCCTATGGGGAGCCACACAGGGGAAGCTTTGGAAAACACTGGAAGTGCTTAATAAACTACAGGAAATCAACAAGTTGGTAAAAAATAAATAAAACTGTCTAGGAATGAGAGCATATGAACACACACGCACGAAATGTAAGCGACAAACCTGTTGAAGCCCAGTGGCCACGCTGTTAGACAACACAACACAACACAACACAACACACAACAACACAACAACACACAACACCAGGGCCGCTGTCCTGAGAGGTAGGCTGGGGAAGGGGAGGCGCCCTCAGAATGAGATAGAAATGTAAATCAGCTCAGCTTCCTTAAAGGAGATGAAAAAGTACCAGAAAGGGTATTAGAGTAAAAACTTCCTCTTTGACGGTAAGGTAATAGGTGCCACTATTTTATTTCAGTTTTAGTAACACTGGAAAACTTGATTAATAAAGCTTAAGAACACACAATATACTGAGTGGGGACAAAAGACAGACATTACAGAAGTACAGTAGTAACTACAGATTACTAAGAACCATTTAATAGAAAAAAAGAAAAAACAGGAGCTGGAGAGATGGCTCAGCAGTTAAGAACACTGGCTGTTCTTTCAGAGGACCCAGGTTCGATTCTCAGCACCTACCTGGTGGTTCACAACCAACTGTAACTCCAGTTACAGGTGATCCAGCACCCTCTTGGGGTGCTGACATGCACACAGGCAAGCAAGTGGTGCCCAGACATGCACACAGACAAAACTCCACTCTCACAGACAAAATAGAACAAAGAGGAATCAGCTACACACATACACACACACACACCCCTGGTATACCACTTGCCCTCAACAAGGGATTGTGGCAGACAGTCCCTTTTCTCTCCTCCTTCAGCTTGCATAACTCATGGGGTTGCTCTCAGTTTCTTTTCCTTCTGTTTGTTAAGGCTGCCTGCCACTTTGTGTTTATTAACTGAACTGGACAACTTTCATTGTGATTGACAACTAGTTCTCAGTGATACCAATCCTTGACAAAAGACGAATGTTCACAGTTAGCCTGTAGCTGAAAGATAAACAACTTACTACTAGTTAATAGGCAGAGAAGACGGTGGCAGCAGCAGAGGACTGGGAACAGCAACACAAACAGGCTTAACTGTGAACCAGCCGCAGTGAGAACGGGGAGTGCGCTTCCTGCCAGTGTGCAGGGGTTAAGTCTGCACTCCCTCCTCTGAAAATGCACAGGACCAAGGACTGCATGTACACTGATTTCACTTGTACACGATCTAAAGCCTGAAATTTTTACAGCAATAGGATGTACTGACAAATGGCAAAGGATTCCCCTCACTTTGACTCTAGCTCCCTTTCTGAGGAACAATTCCTAAGGGGAAAACTTGAGCCTCTCAAGGCTGAATGTACTATTAGGAGCGGGCTCTCCCCGAGGTCTGAAATGAAGGGAACGTGCACACTTATTCCAGAGTCGTAGCCAACAATAACCTTTACATTCAGAACCCAGCTTAGGGAGATCGCTGGGGAAGACGTGTGTGAAAGTATTCAATACAAAGTGCTGAATTTGCTTTTCTTTTCTTTTTCTCAACTTTCTTTAATGGTCTTAGGTCTATCAGATATAAATATTAGGCAGAACCACTCCTAAGTTTCTGTTTTCTTTTTATAGAGAGCTGGTTTTATAGCTCAGAGGTCAACTTCTGCAAAAACCTAGATAGTAAATGTTTTCAGCCTCATAGTCCATATGGGTTTGCTACAAATACCCAGCTCTGCCACATAGCGTGAAGACAGCAGTGAGCGACAGATAAATGAGTGAGCATCACTGATGTCCAGTGAACTTCATTTACTCAAACAGGTTACATGGCTATAGGTTGCTGACTCATGCTATACATCACCGGGTGTTTTATCTACTACCTTATATATTGTTTTAATAAATCCTATGAGATTAGCTTTAAAATAATTCATCTTTTTTAATAATGTTAGGAAGAAAGGTCAAATAAGACTGTGAATTACTGCTAAATTCAAATAAAGGATACATGGGGTTCATTATACTATAATGTAAAGAATCTGAAGATATCCAAATTCACAGTTAAAAAATACCAGTAAATCAATTTAGTGCCACAGGAAATAAAATGAAATTTATCGCCTTATCATAAAGCACATACTTAAATTTTTAAATACAATTACTGTAACATAACATCAAAGTTTGCTAACAAAAAGCCTGTTAAACTATAATGAAAAACCACCGAGTATACAAATCTAGAAACTCTTAAAGTGCCCCACAATTTAAGATACAGGCAGGCTCACAAAGGTCAGCTTCTAAAGTAGTGTTTATCCCTATGTTAGCAATCACAAGTGTTATCAATTTTTGGCTTTAGAACACAATTTTTATAAGAAATAGATTATATTCACATATAAGTTTATTATTTTTCAAACAAAAGCATACATTTTTATTTCTCAGTTTTAAATTCTAAGAACTCAATATTTATAGATGGCCCATACAACCAAAGTTCTCAAAGATTCTCAATAATTAAGACTATAAAGAGATGATGAGAGCAGAAAGTCTGAGATACTATGACATCAATGCTTTCAATGTTAATACTTTCTTTGAAGTATGTCTACTGAGAGACTATCAAATGTGATCAAACTTACCAAAAATGTGCTTTGAACTATTATCACACAGTAGAGTCAACCCACTCTAAAGGCTATCAATATACACATGAGGAAGGCATTTAAACTTTGCACAGAAATATTCTTTTAAAATGTCTTAGGATCATTGGGAAAGAACCTACGTTGCCTCTTCCTATAGATACCTGTCTCCTAAACCACTAGGAAAGAACTGAATGCTTACATGGTTCCCTAATCTGCTACTCCACACAATTAAGATAAACTGTCTCATTAACTGCAAAGTGAGAATAGCCTTTGGAAAGACTTTTAAACAAATGTGCAATTTCTCAAAGATTCAATACATGTGATTTTTTTTAACACTTTGTGTTTCTCACAATAATCTGAAATGCAATGGTTCGAATATTATCAAAGTTAAAAACTACTTTGAATTAGGCTCACTGACTTAGGAGAATTGAGAAAAACTGCCAGCTTCTCTGAGAACATCTTGACTATCCACAAAAAGGTGAGCTGGTACTCAGTTTTCAAAGACAGCGCACCACTGCAGCACTTTTACCCAACTCTGCCTGACTTACATGTAGCTTTTTAAATGTTCTGAGATTATTTTAATTTGTTTAAATACAAAGTACATTAAGCAAAGGTTTATACATTTTATTTCAATCTTCTTCTTCAACATTAATCAATTTAAAATAGCAACAATAATACCATGTAAAGGCACACTCACATCATGCTCTGCAGTTCTGCAGCAAAGCTTATAGCCTTCCCTGTGTTTCTTCCACTACTTGAAGTGGCCGTAGACATCGGGCTAGCTGCAGTATTATTCATCTAGAAAAAAAGGAAAAGAAATAATACTTACACACATATTTAGCTATGAAGAGTACACAAAATAGAGGCAATTCTAAATTACTTCAAAAAAGTATAGAAACCTTCAAATTGCAGATAATTTCAGTTCTGTATAAATCCAACTTTCTTCTACTTAATGTCTTTATTCAAATGAAAAATAGTATAGTGAGAGAAAGCTGTTTGGTCAGTTCAGGTATCAAATAATTGCCTATGTAACCAGTACACATTCAGCACCTACACTATAGTAAGCAACAGAACAGAAATACCAGTTAAACTGCTTTGGCATAGGTTGGTAGTTCTCCAGAGTGTTGCACACCACCCAAAGTCTCATTAGCAGTTCTTCAGGGAGTGTCCAATAGCCCCTTAACACAGTTAAGTTCCCCAGTTTCACACAGACCAATAAAAACAAGTCACTTTGGGAGCAGGAGAGTTGTCTGTGGGAACTATGATTGCTTTACAAGCATGAGGACCTGAGTTCAGATCCCAGCACACACAAGAAAGCTGGCACCGTAGCACTCGCCTGGACCCCAGCCCAAGTGAAAGCTGGCACAGCAGCACACCCTTATAACCCCAGTCCTGGGGGAGAGAGAACAAGTGGATCCTGGATGTTCTTTGCCCAGCCAATTTAGCTGAAAAGGGAGCTCTGGGTTTTGAGGAATGGCTTTAAGGACTGACCTATTCAGAATTACTATAAAATGATAAAGATCTGTTGCTACAGTAAGCATGACACAACATACCTCATCATTACTGAACACCTAAGCATCTGGAATAGAATGTAGCATTTGTTTTGGCTATTTTTCAAATAGAAATACTGTTTTGATAATAAATAAATAAAATAATGTGAAGAAGTGACTGAGAAAGACAACCTGATATCAACCTCTGGCCTCCACATATGCCGCACACACGAATACAACACACATGCGTGTGCATGCACAGGAACACACACACAAACACACACACACACACACACACACACACACACACACACGCACACACACTTTAGGAGTACAAGGTAAGAATTCATTTAAAGAAGTTCTTTTAACTATAATATACAAAATGAGAAATAAAAAACAGCATAGTCTAGTTCTCATTTGAACCAAAGCTTAAATTATAGTAGAAAATCAATCAACAGATCAGAAGTGGGCATGACATTTTATAATCTTATGAGCAAATAATTGACTCAATTTAAAATGTGACATTTTCACTATTAAATCAGGCTGATATATAATGAAAAACTAGCCAATCCTAAAGCATGCCTTTTTATTGATTGTACATGGCACTAAATTAAATAATAATTAGCAAACAAGAACTAGTCAAAAGAACACAAAAGTCATCGAAGTAAAGTACCAACTACCATAAAATAAGCACACAATAAATATTACTCCCAGTTTATATAAACTTTCCCTAAGTTGCAGAGTCTATGAGAAAACACAAATTGAGAACACAGGATAAAGCAGCTGAGAGGGGTCCAGGGCTGATCTAGGTGGTAAGGCAGCCTCTAGAGTTGGTGCTGCACAGAGGGCTCGCCCATTGACAGAACTGCACAAGCCAAAGCCCATCCACTGTCATGAAACATCCGCCCTGAAGATGGCAGCCTAAAGGGGCACCTTGCCGGAAAGGCTGAGTTGAGCATAGTCTATATATATTAATAGGAGACAGGAGATCTCAGCCTGAGGGATGCTTCCCACAAGTGGAAACATGCAGCCCAATCCTGTGCATTGGCTCTCAGTGGCCTATGGAAGATGCTTTCCCATTCTGCACATCTCAAAGGTAGAGTGTATTATCTCCTTGAGCTATAGTCACTGACTAGTTTTCCCCCAGACAGTTTCTGGCGAACCACACACCGTCTACATAGGGTGCTGTCTCCTGAGGCCCTCTATCTCCTGAGGTCCTCTTGCTGATGACCAGACTCACGGTAATGGAAGAAAACCTGTTTCACCTGATTCTGTGGCAGGCGTGAGATGACACTAAAGCCCTGCATAAAGATCTCATTTCAGTGTTTGGCGGCTTCAGAGGCAGACTGACTGGGTTCAGCTCCCAGCTCTGTTGCTTTGTTAGGACTTTAGAGAAGTTACTTTACTTCTCTCTGCTTCCATTATCTCATCTATAAAATGTGAATAATAGCCCTACTTTTTAAAGATTGTGACAATTAGATGAACTCATATAGAAAACAATTTGGAACAATCTTGATACAGTAAGTATACAATAAATGTTAGCTTTAAAATAAAGATATTTCAAATGCCCCATCTTGATGTGACAAAAGCTTTTATATCAATTTAGAATACTTTTACTTCAAAACACTCCATCTCACCTTCCACTCTCCCTATATTACAGGATGTGTAAGAAGACAGGATCCTCTTCTTCCCTGCTTGCTCTGCACTACACAATCTACAAACTCTTATCTCTTTTCACACTCAGTTCACTCTCTATGTGGCTGTCAAATTCATTTCCATAATATGTCCTTTTAATCTGACCAAATGTGTGGAAAATGATAAACGTCACCAAGGGAATCTAGACCAGGGGCACTCCTCAAGGACAGGGTATGAAACGAAGCTAGAGAAAAAGCTACTGTACTCAACTGCCCAAGATGGACAGTTTGTGAAACGTGACACAAAGATCTAGGACAAAGAGCATCTTAACTGTATCATAGTAAGTATGCAGGCATACTTGTATGTGATTATGTCTAAAACACCCCAATATGCCTTTGGCCTATGCTGAGCAGGCTAGAACTAACTAGGGCACAGAACATGAGCACTCTGAAAGACAAAGTTTCACTCAAACTGAACCTAACACCCAAACATGTTTTCAAAGAAAAAAAAATCCTAATGTTAAGAAAAGCTATCACTTTCCTTTAAGCCTAAATTTGTTCTGTTTTTCACAAAAACTTTTGAAATGATTACTATTTTTCTACAAAGTAAGGAAAGAAACTAGCCACACTCCCTTGCTCTATTTGGTTTTGAGACAGCCTAATGGATTCTAAGCTGGCAATGAACCTGTTATGTAGCCTTCCTGCCTCCACCTCTCATGTGCTGGGATTCCAGGGACATGCCGTCAAACTCCAGCTTGAAACTTGGGTTAAAAAAATAATAATCACACCACCAGTCTATGACTAGGGAAGCAAGAACTACAGATTTCTACAAACAGACCAGCAAAAAGAAAACACAGGCTCCCTTTTTCAAGGACCTCCACCCGCAGTGTTCTCCAGTGGTTCCAACACACGGTCTGGAGAAATAGTAACCTCAAGGATTCTGTATTAACCCCAGCCTCCCAAAATCAGGATGTGAGTTGACTCATTTCAGATTTGATAGACACACACCACTGTGTGGGGTATGGTGTGACACCACTGAAACAATCTGTCCCTTCCTTCTGTTTCAAACCCAGCCACCCTGCTTTAACTCTCTAAAGAGAACATATTTCATAGAGCAAATGTATACTAAGGACCAGGCCCTAGCTTTGATGCCCAGCTCTCTCTCTTCCAGTTGTCTCCCCACTAGAAATGGTTCCTATCAAGAGTATTTATTGGTAAGAGGCAAAGGGTTCCAATCCAAATTTATTACAACCACAATCAGCCTTTCACAGACAAGTTACTTAATTTCTAAATCAAACAGGTGAATAACATTTTTCTTGACATGATAGGCTGATAGCTCATTAGACTCCAGAATAATTCTTTCCTGTACCCCCATTTGGTTTGATGATTTAGATAATCACTTCTTTGGACATTAACTTCTTTGCACATCAAAGTCCTATCATCCCAATGCTTTATTTCCTTTCTTCTAGACATAAAAAAGTCTGTTAAAAGCAGAAGCACTCAAGTCAATTTTCACTAATAAATACGGTTAACATGGAGCTGAAACCTACTGTAATCTTCTCAATGGGTTAATGTCCTGCAGTTGTTTGAGCTTTCCACGGGGATGCAGCTGCTCGCCATATTTTACAAAATGAATTCAGATGTGCAGATTGAGACTCAGATCATTTCAACATGCCAGCTTACATGTGAACCCCAGGGATAAGTTCATTTCTGATTAATACTGCGTTAACCTGATCACTAAACCAAATTTCCATTCTAGAAAATAAAAATTTGTTTATTTCATCTAGACATACATGTGTGTGTATGTATGTATGTATATATATGTGCAAGCAAAATTGCTTTCATTTGAAAGTATTGCTGCCAAACACAAAAAAATTCTAATTGTAGTAATGGGTAAAGACAGAATCAGAAAAGCAAATCAAAAATGCAGTGGATGTGTTACTTGGTATCCATTTAAAACACTTTTGTTGACATCATGACCAAAGAAGGCATCCCGTGAAAAACATCTTTCATCATACACCTCAAAGAACTGAGACTCTCACTATAGGTTTCTGTAACCTAGAAGTAATATCAAAATCTGGGCTATAAGTCTATCAGCCAAGCAGCAATTACAAGACCTAATGGAAATGACCAGTTCTTCTACTCCATCACTGGCGAGGAACATTAAGTCAGACCCATGGACTTACTCTAACATCTAACTCTAGCATCCTAATATTTCATAACCTAGACATCTCCCATAATGTAAGTAAGTCTTTATAATTAGAAAAGTTTTGTAAAACCCCAAAAGTAGAAAAAAATCATAGGTAAGTCAACATTATTACATCCTCCATTTTTGTTTGTTAAAAAAATCAAGTTACATCAGAAGCTAAATTTCTACTGATATGAAGAATACCAAATGATCAATCACTACAAATGCAAAAACTCAAAAGGTGTAAAGTATCTATAAAATGTCTACAGCATGTAGAAGTCCCAATTTCTGGCAGCTTCTTTGCCGGAATATAGCACAGGCTGGCCTCTAGGCCGTCCTGGTGGAGCCTTCTTTCCCACTGGAAATTTCTGGAGCCAGGATTAGTCTCTTTCACTTCAGCTTTCTGGCCTTCCACGCCTTCACCTGTTAGGTTCCGCTCACAGCAGCCACATCCAACCTCAGCCCGCAAACTGCATGTATCCCGGCACAGCTGTGAATGCGGCCCAGCTGGCTTTTTGATGATGGCATTATATCACAACATCAAAAGGTTGGATATCTGTGGCTTATAGCACTCTAGGGTTTCTCTAGGCAAACTCTTCCAAATTTCTTTCACAAACAGTTCCAAAGGCCCTACAAGCCACACGGTCGGGTAGTCACAGCAGAAAACCTCACTTTTCAAGTACCAATTTTCTTTCTTTCTCAACGCTACGGCAAAATGCCAGATATAAGAAACTTAAGGGAAGAGCTATTGTGGGTCACAGTTAGAAGGGACACAGTCAGTGATGATGTTGAGGTCACAGTTAGAGAGGTCACAGTTAGAGGGGACACAGTCAGTCATGATGGTGAGGTCATAGCAGTAGCTGGTCACACTGATCTATCAGGAAGCAGATACAGATGAATGCTGATGTCCATGTTTTCTTCCTTTTTGCTTTGTATTAAGTTTGGGACCCTTTGGGCAGTGGTGGCACACGCCTTAATCCCAGCACTTGGGAGACAGAGGCAGGTGGATCTCTGTGAGTTCGAGGCCAGCCTGGTCTACAGAGTGAGTTCCAGGACAGACTCCAAAGCTACACAGAGAAACCCTGTCTCGAAAAACCAAAATAATAATAATAATAATAATAATAATAATAATAATAATAATAATAAGTTTGGGACCCTATCCTATAGGATATGTTACCCACATTCAGGTGGTCTTCCCTCCTCAGTTAAAGTTCTTTGGAAACACCCTCAGAAACATACCCATAATATGTCTTCTAGATGATTCTAAATCCAGTCCCATTGACAGAGAAGATTAACCATCACAATTGGTTAATACTATCTTAGTAAATGTGCATTATTTTCACTCTAAACTTCTGTCCCATACTGAATCCCTCCTCCAACCACTGGCAAATGACAGCATCTCTTAAATGACATAGAAAAGTAAACTCACCATTGATTTATTTCCTTTCACTCTCCCCTATAAAAAGTAACATGCCTTCGAGTCCCTCTCCTTACTAAAAAGACACTGACAATGTCTTTTTTTAAAGCCCAAACTATCTGCACTTGGATTATTCATTCATAATTACTGGACACTGACTAAAAGCCAAATGTTCCTTTATGGCCTCAGGATGTAACAGGGACTAAACAAACGAACAAACAAACAAACATCATTTGTAAGGAGTAAGGAGTCACACTGAGACAAAAACCATTTGAAGTAGTGCTATAAAAGCAAAGTACACAAATGGATTTCAACTACATGTGACAACATGGGATCTGAACAAGATGCACGAGGCAATGTTCAAGAGCCTGTATGCAGGAAGAGGATCCCAAGACCGCTGTGGGTGGAGTGGAGTGAGCAGAGATCGGCACTGAGAGTGAGGTCCAAGAGTCATGAGGAGGAAGCACATGAAAAAGGCCTTGAAGGCCATAGGAGGTCAATTTTTACTGGACGCTAATATGAAGCTATTGGAGAACTTTGAACATGGGATTTTTTTAAGGATAGCTGCAGTGAGGATACTTTATAACAAGGGTACAACCCAGGAAAGCAGAACTACTGAAGTTGAATGGACAAGGTGTCAGTGGCTTTGACTTCTGGAACAAGTGGAGACAATGCGGAATTAACGTGGAGTAGACACTGGGTATGTAAGAACAAGACGACTGAGGCTTGAAACCTTAGAAACTAACTAAACTATGCTACCATTGGCTAAAAAGAGGAAGTTTGGAAATGAAAAACAAACAAAAACCACCCCGAGTTCAGTCAAGACCGTATTAAGACAACTATTAGAGACTCCAGTGGAGGGGATCCTCCAAAGCTTTGCGAAAGCTGTTAGAGGAAGGAAACGTCACAAGGCTGACAAACTCATGTCTTACAAGGGGAATGGCATGCAAGGAGAGTGTGGCTGGCTGGATTTGGTTGGGCTTGCCTTGGTTTAGTACAGCGTCCTGTTTCACACCACAAGGTGGCCTTGAAATTCCTACATAGCTCAGCCTAGCCTCAAACTCCTCCCTCAGCCTCTTGAGTGTAGAGAGTAAAGGAATGTGTCATCACACCTGGCTGGACATGGGCCTTTCACTTAACCGACTGACTAACCAATATACCAGAACCTATAATATAAGAATCAACTGATGTCTCAGGTTCACTTCCCCCATCTTTCAGGAATAATTTCTATCTGTCTCATAAAGGTATTATAAAGAACATAATGCAGCCGGGCGTGGTGGTGCACACCTTTAATCCCAGCATTCACGAGGCAGAAGTAGGTGGATCTCTGTGAGTTCAAGGCCAGCCTGGTCTACAAAGTGAGTTCCAGGACAGCTAGGGCTCTGTTGCACAGCAAAAACCTGTCTCCAAAAACCAAAACCAAAACCAAATAAAACCCAAAATGCAATGTGGACTCAAAGATATATCTGAATTGAAAATAAGAAATGTTTATAAAATGGGACAGGTCTATCACTCAGTGACACAAGTGCATGAGTCACTAGGCTCAATTCCCAGAGACACATACGCGCACACGCACACATGTACGCGCACGCACACTAACAAGACATTTTCATATCCTTGTTAGCTAACTTACAGACATCAGAGCTCTCTGCTACGCAAACACAGGGGAACCTTACTATATTTTTTCCCTTCGTTTCATATTAGCCTAAATTCCTATTCCATGTGCTTTAATACCCATTACTGTCCTTTTAAAATTTTGTTCTAAAAAGATATTCTTTACTAAAAGTATACCTAAAATGCACTGTAGAATATATCTAACAACACTCAGCCTAAAACACACAGCATCCATACTGGCAAATTCCATAGCAAACTCACTTTTGCAACACTAAAACATTATTGTTTTTACATAAAATTCAATGACTTTATGGGGTTTTTTTCAAGTATGTGGAAAATCAGGCCATCACTTAACAATCCTAATAGTAAGTGCTACAGCACAAAACAAGGATATTTTTTAAATGAGTGGATATTTTTAAACATTACAATTCTCTTCTAGCCTAGAATCATGTGTTATAAATAGTCAATCTTAGCTAGGTGGTGGTGGCACACACCTCTAATCCCAGCACCCGGGAGGCAGAGCCAGGCAGATCTCTGTCAGTTTGAGGCCAGCCTGGTCTCCAAAGGGAGTTCCAGGAAAGGCGCAAAGCTACACAGAGAAACCCTGTCTCGAAAAAACAAAAATAAAAAAAAAACAAAAAAAAAAAAACCTACACGGAGAAACCCTGTCTAAAAATAAAAATAAAAAAAATAGTCAACCTTATGAGAAATCTATTGTCATCTAGTACTAAACATACATGATTCAACAATCGTAATTTAATGATGTAGTTAAAGCACAGCCTGTGTGGCTAATAATTTAGTACATATATATAAAGAATTAATGGACTTGGGCCTTACAAAAGGCCTTTTATCGGATTTTTTTGTTGTTTCGATTTTTGTTTTTTCCTTGATCACCTTACCAGGCCAGTATTTTTCCACTACTGATGAAGAAATTAAAAATACTGACTAAATGTCTCAGGTCTAATTTTACTTATTTATTTTTTTAATGCAAGGCTTTAGGCTAGAGAGACGGCTCAGTAGTTAAAAGAACACACTACTACTCTTCCAGAGGATCCAAGTTTGATTCCCAGAGCCCACATCAAAGGTTCACAAGTTCCTGTAACTCTAGTCCTGGGAGAACCCAAAACCTCTGACCTCTGCTGGTTCCCACACAGATGTGTGTGCATATACATAATTAAAATAAATCTTTTTTAAAAAGAAAAGGGGGGGGCGGCTTTGATCCCAAGTAGTTGACAACCTGATCTATGTACGCATATATCTTAACAAAAAAAACCATCAATTTTAGTGCCTAGATTTTTCATTTGTAAAGGATGCCTATAACACAAATTGCTAAATGGTCTTATAAATGAAATAACCAAAGACAGGTATTGGGGTGAATGCTGAAAGATCAGAGAAGCAGAACAAGCCACATCCAACCTCACCTTGCCAATTTCTCAGCTGATCTTGTTTCCTCGGACTGAAAGCCTCTGAGTTCTCATCTGAATGGATCTCAGCTGAACTGCTGCTAAATGCTAAAAGCTCAAAAAGCTTAGCCAGGCTCTTGTTCCTGGTCCTCACGCCTTAAATACCTTTCTGCTTCCTGCCATCACTTCCTGGAATTAAAGGAGTGTGTCACCACGCCTGGCTATTTCCAGTGTGGCTTTGAACTCACAGAGATCCAAGTGGATCTCTGCCTCCCAAGTGATAGGATTAAAGGTGTGTGTGCCACCATTTTCTGGCCTCTATGTCTATCTAGCGGCTGTTCTGTCCTCTGACCCCAGATAAGTTTATTAAGGTGCACGACATATTGGGGAACACAATATCACCACAGATGTCTATCTCCAGATGCTCTAAAATAATATGAAATTATTAAAGTTACAACCATTGCAGTCAGGGGCTGCCATTACCACTATGCTATCTCAGAGACTAATACATTTAAATGTCATGTTCAGACAGTCTTTGTTTAAGAGAAAACCGCAGGCAGAGGCCTGAGCAACAGGCAAAGACTGGACTACGGGAATCGGTGGGAGGGGACCGAAGATGTGAGCAGGCTTCAAACCACAGTTGGAAAATCACTAATTTCACCCAAACCCCTCATTTTTCAGGTGAGGAAACTGCAGCCCAGAGGGGTTTCTTGAACTGCCCAAGGACACACCACTCACTATTTAGTGACACAAGCTGGGACTAACACTGAGGTCCCCTGACTCCTGGTCCAGAATCCTTTCTACTATACAACAAGGAAACCCAAATAAAAGTGGATCCTAATTAACTCACCAGACCTCCACAGGTGTCCAACACAGTCAACTTTGGTGCCAACTATCTGCCTATGCCCACCCAGTGTAGCAGAAGAGCCGAGCTCTGGAGTTCAGACACAGGCTCTGAGGTTTATCACGTGACCTTGGGCAACTCAGGTCACCTCTCTTTCTCAGTTCCTCTACCATGGAAACTTAAAACACTTCTCTCCTAGGGTTCAGGCGGCAGTGACTGAGCAAGGCCTGATGCTTACAAAGTACTCCTTAGCTCACGGGATACACGATAATGAACATAAGCAAGGGCACAGCTCTTTAAAAACACTGCAGGGCTTTGACCATCAAGCAAGCTCAAAGAGAGAAGCTTATGACTGTGACAGTCTTCTCAAGGCTAAGCTAGTAGGACCACATAAGACACACAGGGCTCAGTGGCATCGCCTTTGACATTTAAAATGGCAAACAGAACAGTTCACCCCCTTCGGTTAACATGAATTCAGTTAACACAATAATGCAATGGCTACATTCTTTCTCATAATGTAAGTGAACTATAAGCAAAATTACTGACATTCTAATACATGAAAAGCAGATTTCTGATTGATTCACCAAAAAATAATGTTTTCAACAGGAAAACGCTCAATCTTCCTATTTTACTGTACCGGCATATTTGTAGCCCCTTACACCAAAGACTTTTTTTTTTCTTCCCCAAAGAGGGCCAACAATCCCATTACCCAAGATTTCTATACAAAGTAAAACACTTAGATTGCCAGTGGCTAAAGTGACCAAGTCACTCTCTGGCCTTATTCCAGTGAAATAGCATGGACTTGGTCACTGTTTTCAGCAAGTGCATTCTGGAGACTGCAAAATAGCTAATCATTCCAAGATTATGTTAAGATTTCTGACAGGCTTAAAAAGTGTGGCCATGTTAGCACAGTCCAAACTGAACATTTTTGACAGTATCAAAGGGGCTCTGGTAGAAAGTGTGCTGGGACATGACTGTCCCAGAAAAGTTAAGATAGTCTGTCTACTTAAGACCAGCTCAGTCTGATTTGCATGTCCTGAACTATTCTCTGGCTATGATGTAACTCACAAGCTTTAAGCTGTCATTCCAGAACCAACGATTATCTTCAGCCTTGAGGCCAAGGGCAACATTTTACAAATATCAGGCCGGAGTTCAGGGCAGTATCTACCGTGACAGTTTTGTTGTGGTTTTTTTTCTTAGGGTTTATTTTCAAGGACTGGGTGCACAGCCTAGCGGCAGAGCATCCACTTAGTAAGTGGGAGGGCCAGAGTTCAATCCCAGCACAAAAAGAAAGGAAGAAGGGAGGGAGGGGGCAGAAGGGAGGGAAAGAGGGGGAATTTTATTTTCAAGATTTACAAACTCTCAGTCAAAAAACAGTTAGGCATATTTCAAAGAAAGTAATCGCATGACATATTCATCACCAAATTTCACTTTTCCTTCAGAAGTTTGAATATATATATATGGATACTAAAATGACTTCTAAAATTGCTCAAAGGTTACTACTATAATTTATTAAACTACTTTATTATATGAAAGGTGAAAAGGGAAGCACCACCTTTCAAATGGGGAAGAAAAAAAACCCACAGCAATAAAGAGTTGAAAGTGTTCACTAAGAAAAAACCAAGTGATACAAGACAGTGGAAAGCCAGAGCTGGTTAAAGAAAACTCCAGCTAGTGTTGTTCTCTTCCCAATGAAATCTGGCATTAGCTTTAGAAGCAAGGAATCAAAAGAGTGTTTTGCTTTAATTTGCCAAGCTGTAAATAAATACTAACAGACTCACGCTTTGAATGAAAGGCATTATTTTGGATATAATTATGATTCCTTACAACGTAAATAGTCCAAGAGCTGGCCTCTCTGATTCAAAAGTCAACCAAATCAAAAACTGTAACACCTCTCAATTTTTCAGACCTGTGGGATCCCATGCAACAACCACCATGTGTGTAGATGGCTACTTAAATTGTAATTAATTTGCTAACCAATTAAAAATTAGGTTCATCAGTGGCACCAGCCACATTTCCAGTGCTCAAGAGCCACATAAACCTGATGGCTCCTTACCATACTGGTAGCCTACAGTGTTATTTCCAGCTTGGCGGAAAGTTCTATTGGGCAGCACAGCTCTCAAGATAGACACAATGTACTTAAACACCCCCCCGGGGGGCGGGGGGGGGGGGATTGGGAGGCACG
>CABHPH010142824.1:0-54661 GCA_902168325.1 Peromyscus nudipes
ACACACACACACACAACCAAACCCATAAAAACAGAAAATCGAAACCCAAAAATACAAGCAAAAGACCAGTAAGATAAAAAATGATCACACAAAGCAATATAAGATAAAAGTCTACAAAAATACCATTAAGTTTGTTTTGTGATGGTCATCTACTTCCGGGCACGGGTCCTGCCCTAAAGTGGTTTGTGTACACAGTGAGACTTCATTGGAGAAAACTAACTTGTCCTTTGCAAGCGGTTGTCAATTGAAGATATATTGCTTCTTGGTTAGAGATGGGAGCTCGTGTCCACTTCCCCTCTCAGCACCGGGACCCCATCTGGCTTGAACCTCTGCAGGCCCTGTGCATGCTGCCATGGTCTCTGTGAGTTTATTTGTGCATCAGCCCTGCTGTATCTGGGAGACAATTCTAGAGAGTTTTGAATTTCTTTCATAATTTCTGTCTTGGCACACTTTTATTCACTAGTGAGTTGTTCAGTTTCTGTGAGTTTGTAAGCCCTCTGTTGTTTCTGTTGTTGTTGATATCTAGCTTTAATCCATGATAGTCAGATGGTGTCTGTGATGGCTATTCTTGATTGTCAACTTGACTACATTTGGAATTAACTAAAACCCAAAAGTGGAGGGTACACCAGTGAGGGATTTTTGCTTAATTTGGAATGAGAAGATCCACTTCTAATCTGGATCTTTCAGGTAGGAAGACACATCTTTAATCCAGATCTTTTGAGCTGGGGAAACCCACCTCTAATCTGGGACACATCTTCTGCTGGAAGCCTAGAAAAGGACATGGAAGAAGAAAGCTTTTGCTCTTTGCCTGCCTGCTCTCACCTTGCTAATAAGTCCATTCCTTCACTGGTGTTAGAGCCTACTTCTTTGGATTCCAGCATCTCGTGAATGCTGTGGATGATTGATTGATAAATAAAACACTGATTGGCCAGTAGCCAGGCAGGAAGTATAGGCAGGACAAAGAGAGAGGAGAAGTCTGGGAAGTGGAAGGCTGAGGCAGAGACACTGCCAGCCACCCCACGATGAGGAGCAGGATGTAAAGTACCGGTAAGCCATGAGCCACGTGGCAAGATATAGATTAATAGATATGGGTTAATTTTTTTTTTTTTTTGGTTTTTCGAGACAGGGTTTCTCTGTGTAGCTTTGCGCCTTTCCTGGAACTCACTTGGTAGCCCAGGCTGGCCTTGAACTCACAGAGATCCGCCTGGCTCTGCCTCCCGAGTGCTGGGATTAAAGGCGTGCGCCACCACCGCCCGTCTAGATATGGGTTAATTTAAGATAGAAGAACTAGATAGCAAGAAGCCTGAGCCATTAGGCCAAACAGTTTAAGTAATATAAGTCTCTGTGTGTTTACTTGGGGGATGAGAGTGGGAGAGCTTTGTCCTGACCGTGGGCCATGCAGGACCAGGAAAACTTCAGCTACACGTGAATACTAGATGAGACATCTAGCCTTGTGGATTCTGAGAAACTACTGGATTCTTGGACTTTCCACTCATAGTCACACCATTGTTGGATTAGCTGGACCACAGCCTGTAAGTTACTCTAATAAATCCCCTTTCTGTATATGTATATAGACAGGTTCATTCTGTAAGTTCTATTCCTGTAGAGAACCCTGACTAACACAATGTTTTAGTTAGGGTCACTATTGCTGTGATGAAACACCATGACCAAAAGCAACTTGAGGAGCAAAGAGTTTATTTCACTCACTCATATAACAGTTCATCATCAAAAGCAGTCAGGGCAGGAACTCAAGCAGGACAGGAACCTAGAGGCAGAGACTGAAGCAGAGGCCATGGAGGAACGCTGCTTCCTGGCTTGTTTCCCATGGCTTGCTCAGCTTGTTTTCTGACAGAACCCAGGACCGCCAGCTTGAGAGTGGCCCTACTCACAATGGCCTGAGCCCTCCCATTGATTAAGAAAATGCCTTACAGCTGGATCTTATGGAGGCGTTTTCTCAATTGAGGCTCCCTCCTCTCTGATGACTCCAGCTTGTGTCAAGTTGACATAAAGCTAGCCAGTACAGATAGGACAAGGGTGTTACTTAAACTTTCTTGTATCTGTTGGGACTTGTTTTGTGTCCAAGTATGTGGTCAATTTTGAATAAGGTTCCATGAGCTGCTGAGAAGAAGGTATATTCTTTTGTGTTTGGGTGAAATGTTCTATAAATATAGATTAAGTCCATTCAGTTTATATCATTTAGCTCCAGCATTTCTGTTTAGTTTTTATCTAGATGACCTGTCTATTGACAGGAGTTGGGTACTGAAGCCACTCACTATTACTGTGTGAGGGTCAATATATGATTTTAGCTGTAATAGTGGTTTTTTTAATGACCTTGGGTGCCCTTATGTTTGAGGCATAGATAGTAAGAATTACAATATTCTCTTGGTAGGTTTTTTCTCTGAGTATGAAGTGTTCTTCCCTATCTCTTCTGATCAGTTTTGGTTTGAAGTCTATTTTGTAAGACATTAGCATGGCTACACTGGCTTGCTTCTGAGGTCCATTTGATTAGAAAAAATTTTTCTACTCTTTTACCCTGTGGTGATGTCTGTCCTTGCTGCTGAGGTATGTTTCTTGGATGCAGCAGAAGGATGGATCCTGTTTTCATTTCATGTTTTCATGTTTCCATTCTTTCAGTCTTTGTCTTTTTATTGGGGAGTGGAGACCAGTGGTATTGAGAGTTTCAATGAGCAGTGTTGGTTTATTCCTGCTATTTTGTTGTCTTGTCCACAGCTTTTTGTAGTGAAGAGGGTGGTAGAGGTGGTGGATCAGTACTTCCTCCCACCCAGCCTCCTCTCCTGCCCGGACAGGGTAGTGTAACGGCAATGTGGGCTGCGTGGAGCCTTGGCGGGAAGGACCACAGAACCTGAGTGTCTCCCGCAGACCCTGTCAGGTGGGACAGCAGCTTTTGCCAGCCTGGGAGGCTGCCTGGGGCAGTGGGCTTTCTAGATTGTCGAAAGGAAATCCCTACGGCAGTACATAGTCTCCACAAGGCTAGAGAAGACTCCCCTCATCTCCGGTGGAGCGCCTGTCTCCGCTCTGGAACATTTCTTCCCCCTAGTCCCCCACATTCTCTCTGAAGTCTTCACACAGCACACAGTCAGCAACACGTGCCTGTCGGCTGGTTCCTCAGTGCTGGAGCTCAGCAATTCCTTCCCTATCCCAGGAAAGACCATTCCTTAGGTATAGAGGAACTCGTCACTCCACCCCCTTGCGAGGCAGTACCTATTCCTATTGATCCATTTCCAATGAAAGTCCCACATACTTTAGTCTCAACTCTTCTTCCAATTAGGAAAAGTGTCTGCTTGGAGGAGCCAGGGGAAGAGTAATATGATTCAAGTCCTCCACAGGAGATGGGATACGGACCCCAGAACTCATGCTGGGAGACAGGAACCTCAAACCTCCATTCCCTACTGGGCACTCTCTCCTCCATCAAGTGCTTGCTGGGAACACATTGACACAGGGTATGTGAATGCATTTGGGGTCTGACACTCTCATTGCTCCTTGTCAGGAGGGATCCAGAGATAGCCAGGGGACCAGGCCCTCCAGGCAATAGGCTTGGGTGCTGGGAATCCCATGTTCTCACGGAGTCCTCAAGAAGTCACCTAGTGGAGCTCTGACAGGTGAAGGCCCACAGTAGTCTGCTCAAGACCACACAGTAATTAAGAGGTCTTGGGCTCTAGATCTGGCCACCCTCTTTGCTGACAACCCCACATGAGAGTTGAACAATGCTCTCGAGAGAACCTGCTTCTTGTGTAGGAGGCTTACAAGGAGGTAGGTACAGGTGCCTCCTGGAATGGTAGCCTCTGTCGCCTTTATCCCTGTGACTGGACTCTACTGGAGCTGTCTGCTGGGTTTGGGTTCAAAAGCTGATGGCCTGGTAAGAGTTCTGATGGTCACTGTAAACACTGCCCACCAGAGCTGGGTCACGTGATGGAAGTTCTGGGTGTGGTTACTGTGGAACCACTGAGTTGAGAAATGGTTAACTGAGAGACCACAGCAGCCAGTGTGGGCAACTTTCAGGCAACGGTCACACACAAGTGAAAGAAGTCAGGGCCTCTGCAGAAGGAAAGAACTGCAATGTTATAGTCACTAAGGAATTGATTTCTCTTTATAAAACAACAGTGGCTGTGACTAGACACAGTGGCACGGTGGCATGGTGAATGGAACATGAGAGGTCCAGAGTAGCGTGACAGAAGCTGTTATCCTTGGGAATGACCTCCAAGATGGAGCCATGTTCATTCATCAATGCAAAAACTCCCCGAAAAAAAAGGAACCATTGGATATCAGATACTAGAGTTATTATAATAATGCCAGTAGCAACAGTGTCTTTTTTTTTTTTTCCAAAGACGAAGTTACTCTGTATAGCCCTGGCTGTCCTGGAACTTACTCTGTAGACCAGGCTGGCCTTGAACTCAGAGATCTGCCTGCCTCTGCCACCCAGCTGCTGGGATTAAAGACCTGGACCACCACTGCCCAGCTGCCACAATGCCCTTCTAATGGAGAGCATTTACTTGGACTCTATTATAGAAATGGTATCTTGATGGACTGGGAAAATGTCCAGCATATCCTTTTGGAGAGTTTGAATACGTTTTTCCTATGGTGAGCTAGCTTGTCACATGTTAAGTCACTTTTCAGTTTGGGCCAGAGGCAGGACCTCTTGTGTCTGTGAAGATGTCGATGTGCTGAGTGTCCTGCTCCCCAGTAGAACTTGGACACGGCCATTTGCATTTGCTCCATGTTCAGTCCAAGAAAGGTGTGGAAGCTGCCTGGGGGCTGGGCTCGAAATTAATCCTGCACTGTGGAGGCCTCTGGGGGAAGCTGGCTGTTTCCTCTCTCCCATGGTTAAATGACTCACAATGACTAGTCCCCCAGGCCAGGCCCCTTTCTAGCAATGAGCCCTGAGATCCTGGCAGAGTTTGTGGGAGAGCTTGTAGTCAAAGATCTGAGGCTGGTGAGCTTGGGATCATCTAAACAGACTTAGGCCCCAAACCTCTCATGTCCTTTGGAAAAGCATGCTTAGGATAACCAATTCCACAGAGCTGGTTCTCAGAATGCAGAGCTTCAGGAGGACCTGAGGAGCAATGTAGTGTGCACTTAGGAGGCTGAGGCAGGAGGATTTTAAGTTTGAGACCAGTCTGGACTACATAATGAAATCACCAAGAAGTAGTGTGGGACGTGGGCCAGAAATCTGCATTTTAACAGGAGTGGATTCAGGCACACCTGGCTCCTCCATGAGAAACTCTGGTAGTTGGTGGCTGTGGTGGCTGTCAACTTGACTACATCCAGAATTAACTAAAACCCAAGCAGCTGGGCACACCTGAGAGGGACTTTTTTCATAATTAAATCATTTGAAGTGGGAAGATTCTTTTAATCCAGATCTTTTGAAGTGGGGAGATCCACCTTTAATCTGGGCCACACCTTCTGGTGGCAGCCTCTATAAAGGACCCGGAAGAAGGAAGCTCGCTCTCTCCGCCTGCTTGTCCTCGCTCCCACTGGCAAAGTCCGTTCCTTCACAGGCTTTAGAGCCTACTGCTTTGGGATTCTGGTGTAGACTGAAGACCAGCTGAGACATCCAGCCTCATGGACTGAACAAGTACTGGATTCTTGGACCTTGTTGGTAGGCAGCCATTGTTGGATTAGCTGGACACCAGCCTGTAAGCCATTCTAATAGTGTGTGTGTGTGTGTGTGTGTGTGTGTGTGTGTGTGTGTGTGTGTGTGTGTATTATTCATTCTAAAAGTTCTGTTCTTCTAGGGAATCCTGACTAATGCAGTGACTGAGACCAGTTTTGAGGTAAACTCATACTCAGGGCCTCAGCTGTCTAGAGGAGTGACAATACCAGCTGCTGACCCTGTCCTGGTGAAGAGTCAATGGCGGACCTGCTTCCTGTCACCTGGGACTTTATGGGCTGGGAAGCAGCTCCCCAGCACTGTACAGTTCAGGCCACTGAGTCTTCCAGGGGTGGCTTGTGTCTGAGACGTTGAGATACCCAGGTAGAACCTGCCTCTGCCCATCTCTCCTGGGGAAATAACAATGAGTTTACACCTCACTGGTGGCTGGGTTTCTCCTTAGGCATGCCATTTGCCTGGAGAGATGACTTCCATCATGTCACATGGGCCAATGAATCTGTAAGGCCCCATGAAGTTGCCATGATCTGGTGGCTACTTCAGTACCCAGCCAGGACCTGAGCAAGACTCCCTTCCTCCCTGAAGGCATGGAGGTGGTCACTTAGGATGACCCTGACTCTCATTTCTCCGTTGTCCCATGGCTCAAGATACCTGGGACCCATGACAAGTCCTTCTCGTGAGTACACAGCTCCAAAAAATAATAGAAGTCCCCAAATAACACAGAAAACTCTTGGAAACCACTGGCTTTAGCAGCTGAGGGGCTCTTCAGCCCGGCAGGGCATTGTCATACTGAGGGTGACCAACTGTCTCTTCTTGTTCAGGACATAAGACTTTCAGTGCTAAAGCCAGGACAGTCCTGGATGGCTAGGTGCATTGATGACCAGAGATGTTCCCTTCCATATACCACCCCATGACCTGGAGGTTCTTCTTCCAGCCCTGTACCCCAAAGATGCCTCACACCTCCCCCACGGCCTCCAGTTCTTTCCCTGTGACTCCTGGTGCACTGTTGTTTAAGGGGTGTTTGCTGGCACTTGGATTCTTCAGGCCGAGACTTATGATAGAAATAACTCAGGGTCCTATTCATCATGTGTCCCCTGGGGCCTGGCACAGAGCCTGGAGCCTGTGGAGAGGTTGAGAAATACATCCTGTGTCATGCATGATCTCATCCTATCACCATAGCAACAGATAGCCCAAAGGCCAGGAGGGTGGTTCCGGTCCTCGACAAACCTCAGACTGGGTGCCCAACTCATCTGCAACATGGGGCACTGACCAAGAAACCACTGTTATGTCCTCACTGTTAATCTAGAAAGAGCAGCGCCCATCCCATAAAGCTCTCAACAAACTTAAAAAAAAAAACAATGGAAAGACAACTCCCAGCTAGCCTTTGCTGTAAATCAGTGGCTGTCAACCCCAGCTGCATCTTGGAATCACCTGAAGTTTGACAAATCCTGGTGCCCAGGCTTGATCCAAGACTACTGGGGCCTAGGTACAGGATTAGTGCTTCGTGTGTGTGTGTGTGTGTGTGTGTGTGTGTGTGTGTCTGTCTGTCTGTCTGTCTGTCTGTCTGTCTGTGTCTGTCCTCAAGAACGCTATCCACCTCCTTTGAGACAGGGTCTGTCCTCAAGAACGCTATCCACCTCCTTTGAGACAGGACCTCTCACTGGAGTTCCCAATTAGGTGAGACTGGCTGGCCAGGGAGCCCCAGGGGCCCTCCTGTGTCTGCCTGCTCAGTGCTGGTACTACAAGCACACAGCACATCCAGTTTCCTGTGGGAGTTGAGTTTTGAACTCAGATACCCATGTTAGCAATGCCAGCACTTTACTACTGGGTAGGCTATCTCCTTGGCTGTACCCACCTTCCTCCCTTGAGACAGTGTTTCATGTAGCCTAGGTTGGCCTTTCAAATATGCTGCGTCGCTGCGGATGACCTTGAATTTCTGATCCTTCTGCTTCCTTATCCTAAGTGCTGGGATTCCAGGTGTGTGCCATCCTATGGGGCTGGGGACCAAACCCAGGACTCTGTACATGCTACAGAAGCATTCTATGAACTGAGCAGCCCCAGCCCTGGACCTGTACTTTTCTTTCTCCTTAGGTGATTCCAAATGGGCAGAGAGCTTTGAGAGCCACGGCTTTGCCTGGCGCTCCCTGCAGCGCCTCCTGGGCCTCCTCTCAGGTGGAGTTTGCAGCATTTATTGACTTAATCTTCCTAGTGTCAGAAAGCATTTCCTGGTCAGCCCCATGATGTGGCTTCTCTGGTGGGTGATCACGGACACCGTTCAGAACCAGCAGGAAGTCCTGGCTCCCCACACCTGCCGCCGCCTCCCACCCCTGATGGTCAGCGGACCTTCACCTACAGGAAGATGCTTGAGATGCAAGCACCATGCCTCGCTTCCTCGGTGCTGTGCTAACAACTGATTAGCAGCCGGAAGAGGAGTCTTGGAAATCTCTGATTTGTTTTATTTGACAATTACTGTGGGGTCAGCATCCCCATCCTGGTCTGTGGCAGGCTCTCATCCTTCAGTGACTGAGTAGAGGGCTGGGAGGAGATGGGTACCACATCTGCCAACTTTGATGAGGGGCAACAAGGCAGTTCCAATCCTCCATGCTCACGTAGCTTCCACAGTCATTGCTTGGCTCCATCCCCCAACACCTGCCAGGGGTCCTCAATCTGTGGGGACTTTGCAGGTTCAGAGGCACAAACAGGCCTTGACGGGTGGTGTTCTTTTGGACCTCCGATTGTGAACCTGGGGTATACAGACCTCGTGAGGCATCTTTAAGGAGAATATTGATTCAACTAGGCAGTGGATGCTCAATTAAACTGAATTGCATGTGGTGGTCCTCTGTTCACGATAACATTTTCCATTTAGGTCTAATTTCACCCTCCAATGTCTCTGGCAGGTTCGGGGAGGGAGGTGTCTTGGGCTTCATTGGCATATGAGAAAACTGAAGATTGGTGGGGACTTGTCCAGGTCCCCCGTACATGGGAGAGTCCCCAAGTTTCTGGACAACCAATGTGGGGCTCCCGAGCTCACACCTCTCCTGTATTTTCTGACATCGAGATCTGTAGCACTACCACAAGGTAACCAGAGTATAGGAAGGAGCAGTGGGCAGTCTGTGGTACCCCACAGTAGCAGGATTAGCTGATTTAGGTACCAGGCATGGCCGAGAACAATGACTTGTAGCAGTGGTGGCTGCTGACATCTGGACCGAAGGGAGGAGCCAACGCCCCAGCCTCCCGGCACTTAAAGTTCACGTTCCCAAAGAATGGGTGCTTCCTGACCTCAGCAGCCCCTTCCTCCTGGCAGCCCAGCCTCTGCTTTGAGGTGAGCAGCTGTGATAGGAGGGTCCCACGAGACTGCGAGGTGGGGTCTCTCCATCTCCTAGAGGCCAGAGGGCAAAGGAACACCTGTGACTGCGGCCTCTCCCAGGGTCCCTCCTCTCTCGCCTCCCCAGTGTCTGGAGGGGAGGGGTCTCCCCAAAGAGAAGAATTGAGGTAGCAGCAGGGCAAATACCAGATCTTGTAAAACACCAAGCCACACCTTCAGTCACCCCGTGGTGCCCTGTCAGGTCAGCGACTCAGGTTGGTGCCCACGACTGAGCTTCTCTTCTCTATCTAATTTTTTAATATTTACCTATTAATATGCATGGATGTACGTGCCACAGCATGTGTGTGGAGGTTGGAAGATGGCTTTATGGGGTTGGTTTTGTCCCTCTACCTTAGGTATGGGTTCTAGGAACTGAACACAAGTCACCAGGTCTGTGTGAGAAATGCTCTATCTGCCGAGCCATCTCTCCCTCGCTGGGCTAATCTTTTCCTGACGGAAGGAACTGGGTTGTGCTGTCTCCATCCCAAGAAACGCAAACGATAAAAAGGCTGTGCAGTGGCTGAGCCTGCCACCGCCGCCCCAGAGCCCGCAGTGCTGGAAAATTGGTGGCATCATCAAGGAAGGCAAGGTGAGAGACAGGCTGAGAAGCAGGACTGAGCTGCTCATCAGCTCCTGCCAGGCAGGGTTGGCAGCTCGTTAAGACTTCTGCTTTCCCCAAGGAGTGCCAGGAAACCAGGTGTTTAATGTGAAATCTCTTCATTTGAAAAGTTGGCTGTTAACTCAACATTTGTCTGTTTCTAAGATACTATATACAGGTGGAGCAAAACACCCGCCCACTGTGTTACCAGTTTGCAAGCATGTTAGCGCGAAAGAAGGTGTGGATGGATGGGAGGAGAAGGCACCGTAGGTTCCCTGGAGGGGGAGGACTACAAATGAGTTGGCATGACTGGGACACTCAGATGTTGGGGGAGCTCAAGAGAGGGTGGGGGATGGTCCAGAGACGGGCTCAACGGGGACCTAAGGATGGTACACGTCTGGGCCTCAGGACTGGATCCAGGGAACAGAGCAGTTAGATGTGTGACCTTCTAGACCTCAAGGAGCAAGGCTGCCAAGATGGATGGAGACCAGCTTCCTTGCTGTTTGTGTAGCTGCCTTCAAGGTTCATAGGTCAGGCACGGCAGTAGCCTGAGTCTAACCCATTAGAGGAGTCAGAGAGGGTAGCCCGATTAAGATGCTGTGGGTGAGGAGGTCCAGACCACAGTCCCCGAACACAGAGCAAGGCTTGAGGCTTCCGGGGGTTTCTCCCAGTACCACAGATGAGGGCGCAACCATTTGACACTTTGCAGCCACAGGCCAGAGTATCAGGTCAGGCCACCGCCTTTCCCGCGATGGCCACAAGGTGGCAGCAGAGGGACAGTGGTGTCCCTGTTGGCATCAAGTGTCCTAACTCAAAGCTCGGCCTTGAAGTTGAGGGTTAGAGGGCAGGGAGGGGTAGACATGTGGGAGTCATCTTTGTTTCATTCTCTCAGCATGTCCACGTCCCTGTCGACGTCACTTGAGACCCTGACCTAAGACATCGGTGATACACTTGATCGTGGCTGTGGTGCCCTGTTCCATAGGCTTGTGGCACTGCCCAGGTAGCTGACCACGGTATCGTCGAGTATTGCCAGCAGCCATCTCTCCACACCCCTGACTTCTGCTGCCTGCTAGTCCAGTTCCCCACCTTGACTGCGCTGCAGTGACAGTTTGAGGATGCACAGGTCGTGGGGTTTGGGTTATGTCACATGTCACAGGCCATTCTTCACTGTGCCTTTTACACAGGTTACTGGTAGAGGCACGCTTCCTCTTCTTCTAGACTTCATCAGATGGCAGATCCAGCCCCAAATCCTTCCTGAAGCTCTCTGCCACGGAAATGAAGCCGGAGAGAGGAAATGGTCAGGCAGGGGTGGCTGCAGGAAAGAGGTTCCCGGGCATGAGGGTACTAAGCCCCAGGGTTCTCTGGCCCTTCGAGGGTAGAAGCTTAGCTGCTTCCCTTCAAACTTTCAGGCCTGGCCCTCCCTAAGTTCCAGTCTGGACTTGGACCTGCCCAAGGCCACTTGGGGATGCAGAGGTGGAAGAGGAGGGGTCCCTTTCAGGCTGGATTGCTCATCTGCTGCTCCAGGTACAGTGGGGCTCCAAGAAAAGATAGCCTATGGCCTTGCACAGGTGTGGAGCTGGGTGCCCAGGCCCTCCCTGTCTCCGCCGTGTGGTTGTGGTTGACATCAGAGGACAGTTGCCTGTGGTGAGCCAGGCAGGAGCAGGAAGTGGCTGATTCAACATAACATCAAAGGAAGGGCCCACGTACCAGCATTGGAGCAGCGCCCGTCCCACCTGGGGTGGGGGGACACTCCAGGGAGGACTTGATGGTCACCTCCACTCTTTCTCCCTCTGGCTGCCCAGGATCCAGACCTGGTCCATGCCACTCCAGCCAGTCCAAGCTTCCTCACATGTATGTTCTGCCCATTCATTGATGCTGTCACAGAGAACCTGAGCTGTGACCAGCTTTCCACATAACAGATGGAAAATGAGAAGATATTCAAGACTCCAAGGACATCACCGCTCTCCTACAGTCCTTGGCCTTAAGCCAGGGTCTGGGGTCTAGAGCTTAAGGAATAGGAGACCCAAGTTCAAGGGCAGGGCCTTGCTTGTGAACCAAGAATCCTTTGATGACTTCCCCACACCTGCATGGATGTTCACTCAGCGCCCCATCCTTTGGTTTGTGGGGTAACCCTGACCAACATGCCAGGATTCCTCCAAGAACTTTCTGACCATCCCCATCCTGGAGGAGCATCAACCATTCTGGTGTGGAGGGCTATACTACCCACAGCTTCTACGTCCTGTTCCCTTTCCATTCAGCCTGTCTGGTGCACTGAGCACAGATTGGGGCCACCTCTGGGCAGCATCTGAATCCTCAGGAGCCCACCATGTTGCAGGTGGGCTTGGCTTCCTCAGATAACTAGGGGGAGTACATCTCCCCAGTCTCCAGCACCTGACCGTCCACCTTCTTCTAGCTTGCTTTCTCCTTACAGCCTTGGAATGGCACCTGACCCTTGATCATCTCACAGACGAGGCAGCCCAGGCTCCAGTAGGCACCTGCAGTAGGCACCCCCTAGATTTTCCCGGGGCCCCACATCCCCTGCCTTGGCTTAGTGTAGCCACACAAGCCCTGCAGTAGGCACCCCTAGATTTCCCCGGGGCCCCACATCCCCTGCCTTGGCTTAGTGTAGCCACACAAGCCCTGCAGTAGGCACCCCCTAGATTTTCCCAGGGCCCCACATCCCCTGCCCTGGCCTAGTCCCACCACTTCCTTCTGCACTGCAGCCAAATGGTAGGCTTCTTCCAGGACCTGCCCTATCTGTATCCACCCACAGGACTTTTGCACCACCTCTACCACCTCATTCAGTATCCAAACATCCCAGGTCCCCCTCCAGGATCTAGCCTGGTGACTATATCCATGTCTTTTCTGCAATCTAGAAGCTTTAACCTAGGTCCCAGAAAGAATGCACCAGCCTAGTCTGGCCTGCCCTGCCTCCACTGTGGAGGAGCTTTAGGCTTGAGCCAGCATCCTCTCTACCTATCCCCCATACCACAGGATTCTCCCACTGCATAGCCAACCTTTCCACTCAGACCTGTCTACCCCCACACTCCAGGTTTGGGTCAGGAAGCATATCCTGTGCACCAGCCCAACCCCCTCTGCCCACATGACTGCATTCCCTCAGGCCATTTCCAATCCCTAGACCCACCCCACTCCCACATCCCTTCTCCCTCACCTGGTTCCATTCATAACAAACTTAGAACTAGCAAAGCAGTCCACATGACCACATCTCATCACAGAATTGCCAGCAACATGAAGGATTAAGCCAGCGTCTTCTCTCCAGAACCTGCCAGTCCTGTAGAAATGTTTGCTGATTAGAAGTACCTAAATTAACTCCAGGTCACCGCATTTAAAAGAACCATCATAAATGTCACCAAAGAATTCAAGGAGCTTAAAGAAGACACAATGACACAGTGCAGTGAAATCAAGGAAAAAGAGCTTAAGATGAATAAAGTCCTGAGTGATGCCCGAGAAAACACAAGCATGGGGCTGATGAAAATGATGGAGCAAACCAAGAATTGAGAATGGAGTTCAATCAGGAGATAGAAACTGAAAAGGACTGAGGGTGAAATGAAGATGGAACTGAAGCTCCAATAACCCAACTAGAAACCTCACAGGAAAGACAAGTCAAATGAACCAAACAGAAGACGGAATATCAGGTCTATAGTATAAATATAATATAAATAGAGGATCTAAATAGATGATCTAGACCAAATAAAAAGGGAGCATGAAAAAAAATTAAAAACACAGCAAACGAACACACAAGAAATATGGAACACCATGGGGGGGGGAAACAGCCTTTGAATTATAGGCGTAGATGAGGGCAAAGAATACCAAGTCAATGGTATAGACCAGACCTTCAACAAGAAGATCATAGGTGAAAACTTCCTCAAACTAAGGTAAGACACACTCATAAAAATTCAAGAAGCACACAGAATCACAATAAACAAGACCAGAACAGAAAATCCCCACAGCACATCATAGTGACAACACTAAGTGTACATAACAAAGAAAGTGTCTTGAAAGCTACAAGAGAAAAAATACATATAGAGGAAAACGCATCAGAATAACAGCTGATTCCTCAATGGAAACTTGGAAATCCAGAATGGCCTGGGAGCAATACATTCTAAGTCCTCAAAGACTATGACAGCCAACCAAGGCTAATATACCCAGCAAAACTATCTGCCATGATTGAAGGAGGAAGAAAAAAATTCCCACAACATAGTCAGCCTAAAAAAAATATATCAAACAAACCAAACCTAAGGAAAATCCAGGCAGCATTATTTCAGGCTGATGAGAGGAAGAAGCACAGCAGAGAGGCTGTGTAAAGAAATACAAAGCCACAATTATTAAAACACAAAATACCACAGAGAACAAAACACCAAAAATCAACAACATGATGACCATGATTAACACAAAACTCAGTAGTAACTTTAAGTATCAATGGCTTCAGTTTTCCAATCAAAAGACACAGACTGACTGAGTGGATCAAGAAACAAAATCCATCAACCTGCTGCTTACAAGAAATACATCTTAGTTTTAAAGATAGGTGTCCCTTTAGAGTAAAAGGATGGGCTAAAGTAATCCAAATGAAATGGTACCAGGAAGCAAAATAGACTTTAGACTAAAACTAATCAGAGGAGATAAAGAGTGACACTTCATTTTAACCAAGGGAGCAGTTAACCAAGAAGACACTACTCTACTAAACACGCACCAAACTCTGGAGCACCCAATTAATTAAAAAATGTACTATTGGAGTCAAAGACAGAGATTGACAACAAACCATTTATATTAAGTGATTTCAATACCCCACTTTCCCCAAATAGACAGGTCCTCTGGACAAAAATTAAACAGAGAAACAACAGAATTAATTAACACCATACATCAAATGGACTCAGTAGATATTTACAGAATATGCCACACAAATAACAGAGAATACGCATTATACTCACCAACACACAGAAGCTTTTCTAAAATAGGCCACATCTTAGGATACAAAACAAATCTTTACAGACTCAAGAAGACTGAACTCACTCCTTGTATCCTATTTGACCACAGTGTGATAAAACCTAAAATTGATGGCAAGCAAATCTCTAGTAAATACACAAATTCATGGAGATTAACCAACTCATTACTGAATGATGAATGGGTAAAATAATATCAAGAAGTAAATTAAAAAAACTTCCTGGAACTAAATGAAAAGTGAAAACACAACACAACAAAACCTCTGGGACACATTGAAAGCAGTCCTAAGAGAGAAATTTATAGCTCTAAGTGCCTACATTAAAAACCCAGGAAGAACACAAATAAATGCTGTAATGATGCCATTCAAAAGTTGGAAAACCAAGAATAAACCAATTCTGAACCCAGTCAACTGCAAGGAACAATAAAAGTCAGAACATAAATCAGTGAAGTAGAAACAAAGCATTTCAAAGAATCAATGAATCTAAGAGCTAGTTCTTTAAGAGAAACAGAATTGACAGACCCTTGGCCCAACTAGCCAAAAGAAAGAGAGGGCCCAAGTTAACAAGCATCAGAAATGAACAGGGAACCATTATAACAGACACCAAAGAAATTCAGAATATTGTAATGGAATATTTTTAAAACCTCTACTCCGTTAAGCTGGAAGCCCTAAAAGAAATGGATGAGTTTCTAGGTTCAGTCAAACCACCAAAATGTAGCCAAGAAGTCAACAACTTAAACAGAGCCATAACAAATGAGGAAATTGTAATAGTAATAAAAAGCCTTCATCTTAAAAAAAAAAAAAAGTCCAGGATCAGATCAGAAGAATTCTAACAGGCATTCAAAGAAGCTATACAGCCAGTCCTTCTTAAACTATTCAAAAAGAAAACCAGGGGCAAACGGAGCACTCCCAAACACCTGTGAAACCAGGGTCACCCTAACCAGGTTAAGACACAACAAGGCAAACAGTAGGCCAGTATCCCTGATGAACGTAGACCCAAAAATATTCATTAAAATACTTACAAACAGAAGACAGACATACATCAAAAAGATTATGCACCATGGTCAAGTGGGCTTTATCGATGTAATGCAGGGATGGGTCAACATACACAAGTCAATAAATGTGATAAATCATATAAATAGACTTAAAGACAAAAATCACATGATCATCTCAATAGAGGCAGAAAAAGCTCTTGACAAACACCATTTTGTAGGGCTAAGGGGAACATGCCTCAACACAATAAAAGCTCCATATGAGAAACCCACAGGCAACATCATCCTAAATGGAGAAAAGCTTGAAGCAATCCCAATGAAGTCAGGAATGGGACAGGGATCAGGGATATTCACTATCCCCACTCCTTTTCAATATTGTGCTCCAAGTACCAGCTGGAGAGGTAAGGCAAGAGAAGGGAATTAAAGGGATAAATAGGAAAAGAAAAGGTCAGACTACCCTGTTTACAGAGGACACAACACTATACATTAGAGACCCCAAAAATTCTACCGTAAGACTTACAGAAATGATAACAAATTTCAGCAGTGTGGCAGGGTACAGAATCAACTTGCACAAGTCAATAGTTTCTATAAGCCAACAATAAGCATACAGAAGAGGAGATCATGAACACACTCCTATTCACAATAGCCTCATACAAAAAAAATATTTAGAACAAACCTAACCAGAGAAGTTAAGGACCTCTACAATGAAGACTTTAAATGTTTTAAGAAAGAGATAGAGACACTACAAAATGGAAATACATCCACGCTAATGGATTGGTAGAATTAACATTGAGAAATAAGCATTCTAACAAAAGCTATTTACAGATTCAGTGCAATCCCAATCCAAAATCCTCATCTCATTCTTATAGAAAAGGGGGGAAACTATCCTAAAATTCATAAGAAATCACAAAGACTCTGCATATCCAAAACAATCCTGAACAAAGGAACAATGCTGATATGGCTACAATTCCAAACCTTAAGATACATTACAGAGCCATGGTAATAAAAACAGTACAGTATTGGCACACAAAAGAGATGTGTAGACCAAGGGAAAAAAAATCCAAGACCCAAACATGAGCATAAGTAACTTCAGCCACTTAGTGTTTAACAAAGACTCTAAAACATATACTGAGGAAAAAAAAAAAAAAAAAAAAAAAAGAAGGCATCTTCCACAAATGGTGCTGGGAAAACTGGATGGCCATAAGCAAAAGAATGAAATTATATCTGTATCTATCGCCTTGCACAAATACTTAACCCTAAGTGGATCAAAGACCTAAACCTGAAACACCAAAAGTGCTAGAAGAAAACACAGGCAGCATTCTACACAACAGAGGTGTAGGAAAGGACTTTCTGAACAAGACTCCATGTGATGGGAGTTCACAAAACTCAAAAGCTTCTGTGCAGCTAAAGAAACGATCAACTGGGCTGGAGACATGGCTCAGAGGTTAAGAGCACTGGCTGCTCTTCCAGAGGTCCTGAGTTCAATTCCCAGCACCCACATGGTGGCTCACAGCCATCTGTAATGAGATCTGGTGCCCTCTTCTGGTCTGAAGGGACACATGCAAGCAGAACACTGTATACATAATAAATAAATAAATCTTTTTAAAAAAAAAGAAACAATCAACCAGGCCAGGGCCACTGACATGCAAGGCTTCTGACCCACAAAGATGTGATCTCAGTTTGTCCTCTCAGGGGACCACGTGACTCTGGGAGAATGTAGGTGGGACGTGTGGAAGTTGCACATTTTAGGAGAGGAACGTTAATAAAGATGTAGAAAGATATCTGGTTGAGGCTGACTGCTGGCTGGCTTCTTGGAAGGTAGAGGTCACAGAATTAAAAATGTCCTGGAGGATTCTGGGATTGCCTCACAGGAAAAATATGAAGTTCTCGACATTTCGCAACAATTTGCTCGAGGAGAAAAATTTGTAAAGCAATTTGGGAGGCCACCCCTTTCCTGACTGTTTAGGTTTTGGAGGTGGTTTATTTTTTCTTCTTCAAAGAAATGGAGAAATGAGAAGGGCAAAGGCCCGCCCTGGAATCTGGGCTCAGAGTCCAATGTGGCCCCCAAGGCCCAGACCACACTGCCCTGAAGGCTCTGCCTCTGCCTCTGTCACACCCACTAGGCACATTTGACACTCACGAAGGAACACATGCCTTTCTACAGGGTCCTGGGCCATGGATGACTCCAGCTCTGTGATCCTTAACAGGAAAGGGGAAGAGAGCATGTGAGTACCACAGTGGGCCACTCAGTGTGGGAAGTCAGGAGCATGCCGGAGACCTGGTAGAATCAGGTTGGCTCCTCTGTGAGACAAGTGTCATAGGATGTCTGCTTCCCACCTCTAGACTCAGGTGGTCTGGTGTCTCTGGGTCAAGGCCATTGTGAGCTCGTTTCTGTCCTCAACAGTGATTTAACACAAATGCTGGAGTTTGCCATTGGCTAGGAGGTTAGAAAAAGCCAGTTCTGGTACCCATCCTTACACGGATGGCAGAGGACAGGCTACTATGGTCAGAGACTCCCGGGAGGTCAAGTCACCAAGGCCTTAACACCAGCCCTACAATTGGGAAGAAGGCTGTAAGGTAGTGGTTCTCAACCTGTGGGTCCCAACCTCAGTGAGGGTTGAACAACCTTCTCATAGAGGTTGTCTAAGACCATCAGAAAACACAGATACTTACATCACAATTCATAATAGCAGCAACATTACAGTTATGAAGTAGCAATGAAAATAATTCTATGGTTGGGGGTGACTGCAACATGATGAACTGTATGTATTAAAGGGTCTCACAACATTATGAAAGTTGAGAATAACTGCTTAAGGCAAGGATGGGCCAGCGGAGAGACCCCTATGAATGGGGTCCCAGGGGTTTGTCACATTGCCCAAGTCCTGCTGTGCCACAGCCTGGGAAGAAGCTCAGGTCTTGTATAATATTAGAGGGTCCAGCCTTAATATTAATACTTCCCAGGGGCTCAGGAGAGAAACTACGAACGGTGAGGACTATTTTTGGGAAACAGAATCTCAGCACACCGAGCCCTATAGTCCACTTGCTTTAATTCCTCTGGGATAACATTCTATATACACAGCTTCAGTTCTGTTCTCGTGCCTAGCTCCTTTCTTGCTTGATTTCTCTCTATATTTATCTACTGCTCCCTCTAAGTTCTATCTTAATTCTCTCGTCTTAATTGTGCCTCATCTAGGTCCTTTTCACCTTGTTCTTATCCAGCTAGGACTTCCCCATCTGACTCTTCCTCATCTTCCATCTCGTCCACATGTACTCTCTGGTCAAAATCTTCCTTCACCCTCTCTGTTCTCCTTCTCTAAGTTCTCCTCGTTCTTCCCCAAGTCTCCCAGGAATCCAGTTATAAACCCAAGCAATAGCAATCCCCTGGTCGAGCAAGGTCACCAGGCTTGAATTCTACAGGGTCACAAAGGTAGATAAGAATTTTCCTCAGGCAGTGACCACCAGTCTTCCAGGATGGGTGATAAGAATCACATAGAGGGGCAGTAATTGTTAATGATCATTTGCAACCCGAAAGGGAAGAGACTAATGAATTAACTAAAGGCTAAATTCGGGTAATATCTAAGAAGAGGGATCTTATGTGCTCAACTGTAATCTTAAATGTGATTGGTAGGAAATGTTAAGAATCTATAAGTTGCTAGGTCAATGGGAGAAAATAAAACTGTCTTCTTTTTTCCTGTGGCTCCTATCTGTCCAAGCTATCTGCCGCTTTGTTTCTGCAGGGTGGGGGAAAGTGTGCTCGGTCGCTAGGCAACCTGTGTACAGCTAGATGCCTCTGGTGATAGTTAAAGGGAGATCTGGAACTAGAGGAAAGATTTGGGAAAGGAGGAAGTTAAGCTTAATTGGCACATCCACCAGGCCTTCTCAAATAGGTAGCCTGGATACTTAAGTCTGTTCTTAGAGAGTACAGAGGTATCTCTAATAAGGTACTTTCCTCTGTCTGGGGATGGACCTAGCCAGATGCTGCCAATGATGATAATTATAGGGAATCTTGAACTGAGGTTCTGGCTGAGCGTAGCTGTCAGCGCAGAAAGTTATCTAAATATTCCTAGAAGTGGTTAGGTAAGGAGTTAGGGGTCTATAAAGTTAGTAAGGCTGTAAGAAAGGAGGGTCCGAGCTAAATTGTGTAAAGCTATTACTTAACATCCACCAGACCTAGGTGGTGTCTCCTTGTGGAATTTACCTTAAATCAAGAGACTTGCATGTGGACTGTTATTTCTGTTAGTCCTTGAAAGTGGGTAAGGGAGATATCTGATTCCAGAGGAAGCCTTTCCTGAGGCTGTTCTCCAAATACCTTGAATGTGTATGTCCAGAGAGTGATCAGTCCACACCGTTAGCCCTTCTTAGGGAAAAATCAATTGGGAAAACTATGAAGGCACACATGATTTTCATAACAGAAGACAGCTGATAAATAACAAGCCAAGTAACACCAAAAGCTCCTTGGAATTTGGCTTCCTCTGGAAGAAATCCTTGATCCTTCCAGGTAGTGACTTTGCCATAACCAGCTGAGTTCTTATGATATATTCCTGTGGCCTGCAGCACTCAGGCAGATGGCACAGTTGCCAGTGGGACTCACCCTGTTCCCAATGTCTCCTCTCTTCAGTGACAGGCTCTTGCTCACAAAGGAGACTGTCTGCCTTTCCAGGGAGTAAGGCAGGCAGAAGACTCTGGATTGCCCAGTGGAAATTGGATAAAGGTAAAGTGCACAGTGTTGTGACCCAGGGCTGACAATACTGGCATCTAGCTGCAGGCGCCAGTTCAGTACCAGCTGGTCCTCTTTGTTTAATGGACGGCATCTGTACTGGCT
This sequence comes from Peromyscus nudipes, assembly GCA_902168325.1. Lineage (NCBI taxonomy): Eukaryota > Metazoa > Chordata > Mammalia > Rodentia > Cricetidae > Peromyscus > Peromyscus nudipes. Next base: position 20,363 of record CABHPH010142824.1, read on the forward strand.
GGTTCTGCGTGTCAACTCGACACAAGCTAGAGTCATCAGAGAAAGGAGCCTCAGCTGAGAAAATGTCTCCTTGAGATCCAGCTGGAAGGCATTTTCTCATTTAGTGATCAATGGACAAGGGTCCAGTCCATGGTGGGTGGTACCATCCCTGGGCAGCTGGTCCTGGGTTCTATAAGAAGGTGGGCTGAGCAAGCCATGGGAAGCAAGCCAACAAGCAGCTCCCCTTCATGGTGTCTGCATCAGCTCCTGCCTCCGGGACCCTGCCCTGTGTGAGCTCTTGTCCTGATTTCCTTCAGTGATGAACAGCAAAGCTGAAGTGTAAGCCAAATAAACCCTTTCCTCTCCAACTTGTCTTTTGGTCATGATGCTTTGTCACAGCAATAGAAACCCTAAAAGACAGCATCTATCCTTTTGGGAAGTGGTTCATGCACCCAAATCCTGGGCAATCTCACCAAATGAGATGACTGCTTTCATACTCAACCTTATCCCAAACCAGCTTGCTGCTCTTTGTAATTTACATGGGCTAAATTACAATACCCTAACAATTCCAAATAAGGGCAAAAAACTCTCATCTCAAGAAACCAGTGGCCATGGGTTGGACATGACAGCTTGCTAGGAACCACTGGCCAAAACCAAATCACAGAGAGTCCAGGGCCAGGTGGTCAGGACAACCAGAGAAATTGGTCCTCCAGGGTTCCCCTACCCTTTCTTTTAATTGACAGGCAATCAAGACAATCAAGGAGGTTCTTTGTTTTCAGCCCTTAGGGGAAAACAAACACAGGGGGCTGGTATTTGGGATGGGAGCTCTCAGGAACATTCTTCCTTGTTTCTAAAAGCCTCTTGGGGTCCCAAGATAATCTCTACCCAGAGATCCATGCAAAGTCATCAGTTGACTATATGGTGCCCATGAATGTCTGAGGTCACCATGTTTTGATACTGGTCAGTTACATCACATTTCTCAAGGGACTCATTACATCACATTTCTCAAGGAATCATGGTGACCTTGGTGGATGCCCAGGGAGCTGACAGGGTTGCACACAGTGGCAGTGTCCAGTGGGGAGTTTCTGACGTCATCCTTTACCTTTCAAGAGCTTCCCCCACACAGCCTTTTAGACAGATGCTGGTGGAAATCAATTTGCTACAGCAATTAGATTCCCCTGGGTCCCTTCAGAAATGTGATGTAACTGGCTAAACCAAAAACATCAACCCCTTTTCTTGAACACATAAGGGAATAGCACAGTGTTCACTCAAAATGCAGGGAGGGAGGCAAAAGAGATGGCTGGGAGACAGAGCACTCGCCATTCTTCTAGAGAACCGGAGTTTAATAGCCATTACTCACATCAAGGTGATTCACAACCACCTGTACTCCAGCTCCAAGGGATCGATTGCCCTATTCTGATCTCAGCAGGCAATGCATTCATTCAGACAAACCCACAAACACATACCCACATGATTTTTAAAAAAAAAAAAATAGCAAAATGCTTTTTAAAACAGCAGGAAAGGCACAGAGCTTTTCAAAATCCTTTGTGGAGGGCTATGAAGACAACACAAAGCCCTGTTCACTGTGAGAAGCATCTAGGAATGGGGCTCTATAGAGTTCAGGCCATGTTGGTATTGAGATGAGAGAAACAGGGTGAAGGTTTGAGCAGGCTTAAGATGGGATGGGGCAGGACATAGGGCATTGCGATGCCCTTGGACAGTGACATTCCCGACATCTGCTGGGGCTGATTCCAGATGGTGGCCCCCAGGCAGTGTATGGTGCCTGGGTACAGGGTGTGGTGGTGGTGTAGTCTACCCTCCACGACTTGGAGGAAGAGTTTGGGGAATAGCTTTCACAAACTTGCCTTCCCTAACTAAAGGCCAGTGATACTTCGGAGAGCGGCTCATCTTCCTTGCTGGGTTCCTGGGCTCTTGCTGGAGGTGGTGCCAGGGCCCTGCCAGATGCTGGGAACACTATAGACAGTGTTTTCATTGTGCGGGTTTTCTAGGACACACAGGGTCTCAGCCACATATACCAAGGCTCACTCTTCCTCAAAGCCAGGGTTCCCCATGTAGATGTGAAACCTCAGGTCACCCCCATTTCTAATGGTCAGTACCAGGCACAGCACATCTTTGGTCTTATAGACATAGGCCAGGTTGCCCTGGGAACACAAGAGCAGCACCATGGTCAGGTCGTACTGACTGATGCTGGCTCCTGCCCCTCCCTTCGGATCTTAAAGCTATGATGTAGAGGGAATGGAGGAGACAGAGTGGCTCACCCTGCTCCCTGTCCCCAGATAGCCCTCTCCCAATCCCACCTTCTGCCCCTGGTAGCCACTGAAGATGCTCAGACCTTCTGACAAGTGGCTGAGGGGGCACATCCCTGCTGAGTGAAGGTAGTGGCTCACCTTCTGATCCCCATGGTTTCACATGTTGAAACCTCTCCTTTCCAAGCCTTGCCTTCTGTGGGGCTCATTCTGCTTGGGGACTCCCTCCTTAGATGACTGGGGACATCCCAGCCCTGGTGGAGGTGGCCTGTGACTGCAAAGCTGTTTTCACCAAGCACTAGCTAGAGTACATGTTCCAATATGGGCTGTCCTGGGGCATGGCAGTTCCCTCTGCCATCTGTCCCTGCTGCTTGGTCCATGTCTGTTCTCTAAGAACTTACAACTGCTGTCCTGCAGGATGTTTACCCTCCGCTGGAGGCTGTACCAGAGCCAGGGGCCTGTGCTACTTCTAGTCTCTGACCTGGCCATCCTGTGGCTCCACCCCCTCCTGTGGCAGGAGGGAGGTGCTCCAGAGATGCCGAAGGCTCCTTTGAACTCTGAGATTTGATGGATTTTTAATATGTCCCCCTAAGAAGTGGCTAAATTTGGGGCAGTTTAGTCTTTTGTGGAGCCAGTAACTACAGTCTGTCTCAGAGCAATGAAACATGGGGACAGGCCACTGGCTGTAGGGAAATCTTTCTCAGGAGAAGAGAGCTGGCTGGTGGACCACCTGGATGGGAGCACCTGTGCCTGGCACAGTGGCTGCTCACCGCATGTGTGCCAGTCACAGAGGTGATAGAATGCCTGTGCCATGTGTGGGTCAGCAAAGTCAGCATGGAGATGCTGAGTGTGGGAGCTGAGGGGAGAGAGCAAGACAGTTTTGAGCATCACAGAGAGGCCTGAGTTGTCCACCTGTCTGTACTGGGTGCAAAGTTCTGCCAGGATCCATCTGTCGTCACCCACACAAGACCCAGCTTATTCCTTACCAGCCCAGCCAGCAACTAGCATGGGAAAGGTGGGAGAGAAAAAGGTAAATAAAGAAAAAGATAAATAAAACCAATCTGGTCTTGACCTCAAGTGCTTTTCTCCAGGAAGCCTCACAAATGATGTGTGCTGCTAGGAAAAAATCCCAGTGTCCCTTGGTGACATTTACAAAATGGGCTAAAATCAGAGCTGATGGCCTCTAAACTTTCTTAGCCCCTGGTTTTTCTCTACTTAAAAATGAAACTTACCTATAGACCCAACATTGAAAAGCAATAAAATAATCCTTAACAGTGTTTTACATACGTTGAAAGCCAACACTAGTCAACAATGAATGGAACCCTGACACACATTATCCTACTTTATCTACATTGAGACTCTGTGACTACATCTTCAGAAGATCAAAGTTCAGAAAGGTTAAGTTACTTTCCCAGGACCATTCAGCCAAGAAGTGGTAGAGAAGGGATTTGAACCCAAGTTGGCTTATTCTTGGTTGAGATCTGACTGGAAGTAGTGGTCTAACTGGTCCCCTTGTCCATCTCCTAGGAGGTCCCTAGGTGTGACCTCAGTCCTTGAGATTCTGTCAGTGTGGAGACACTGTGAGGTCTGTCAGCAGAGGTGGGGGTGTAGCCGAGGGGGACCAACCTAGAGATTGGCAGGAAGAAAGTGTAGGATGTGCTGAAACCATCTGGGAGGGACTTTTGGGAAATGGAGTCAGACAAGGCAAGACCTAACCTGAGGCTTCTCATCCTCTTTGGCCCTGTAGTGAGGGCAGCTAACGGTTCTCTTCTCAGGGACAACTGGTCTACCCTGAGTCCGGAGGTAACCCATCTGTGTATATGACATAAGGCCATCCTCACACTCCAGGTTGCCTTCCCACAGGCAGAGAGCCCAGGCAGGGAAGCCACAGAAAGGACAGATAAGAATGTCCTTTGGCTTAGCAACCATAGCTTCAAATTCAGCCTCTGGTTCTACATGAAGAGATTAGGTGACTCCGACCAGATCCTCTTCCCAGTGACTCCAGGGAGGGAGAGCTATGCCAACAAGAAGGGGCCAAGGAGCTTCTGGTCAGGCCTGGACAGGAAGCTTGAGCTCTCCAGGAGAGTCAGAAGATGCCAAGTCATTGTGCCACTCCCTGGGATCCCTCCTGCTGTCCTTGTCACTGCCTTTTCTGGCTTGCCCACTACTCTTCCTGAGGCTCCCTCCACAGATTCTGAGGGATCCTAACAGCTACCAAAGTCTGAGTTTACCAGCCCATACCTCCCTAGGCAGAGAAAGAGCAAACACAAACCCTTGTGCCATACTGAAGCGGGGCAGGCCCCTGAAAATGAGTGGCCAAGGTCCCTTCATTTCTGTCTAGGCCTGTCTCCTCTCTTTTGTCCTTATCTCCTGTGATATCTGCTCTGTGACTCTAAGCTTCAACATGCCAACTAGGAACACAACCATTGCATAGCTTGGTGCTGGTGGCCAGTCATGCATGGTGTAGGCACCACAGGCCTTTGAATGTGCAGAGGAGATGGTTGTACAAAAGAGTTCAGGGGATCCCAAAGCGTACTGGTAAAGTAATGGATCTGGGGTGAGTGCACGCTTGGCTGCGGGGAGGGGAGGGGTTAGTGGTTGCGAGAGCATGTGTGGAAGGTTGCCATCTTCTCAGTGTCCTGGGCACGGCACTGTGAAGTGCTTGGCCCTCCTGAGTCCTGCCTGTGGTAGCTCAGAACAGGATAAGCCTGGGAATTTTGGGAACTGAGGTAGGCTGAGGAGGAGGAGGAGGAGGAGGGGGGGGGATGGGCCTGATCTGGGATAAGGCCACCTGCTGGAGCTTTACTCAACCCTCAATCCAGGAAGCAGGTGTGGATGATCCCTCCACCCACAGCCTCTTCGGACAATCACACACCCACCCTTGGCGACCTTACAGAGAGCTGACTCCAAACCCAGCAGCAGCTGGATGCCAGGTCCCAGCTCAGCCTCCACCCTTCCACCAAGGCCAACAGTCCAGCAGCTGGCCCGGGAAGTGGCGAAATGGAGTTCCTCTGGTACTGTTTCCCAAGGAGAGGGAGAGAGAGCACAGGATACCCCACAGGGCCAGCCTTCTGTCCTAAAGTGTGGGAGGCCGGAGGAGCACACTTGAAACTTCCATCCCAGTAGTGAGCCCTTGACTGAAACAGTGAAAGGGGAGAATAACAGACCAATTGGAGGAGGGGGGGGAGTGCTGAGCAGTTTAAGGTAAGAGAGACCTCTGGAGAGACAGGGGATTGTCAGGCTAAAGAGGGAGTGCTTGGTGATGGCCTGAGGCTGCTGGCTGAGACCAGTCTAGACAATGTGGACGTCACGAAAGAACGGTGTACAAGTGCATAGTCAGCCTGTAGGGGACATCCTCAGGTGGGGACATCCTCAGGCAGCACCCTGAGGGCTGCGGTGGCACCTGTTCTCCCGGGCACTGTCTCCCTCTGCACAATGAGTGACAGGAAGGAGGAAAGGGCTAGTTTTTCACATCTGAGGCAGCCTGGAGGTCTCTGGTTCTCACAGCCAATGCTTTGCCCCTGCATCAAATTCTCTTGTTTAAAGAGGTCGGAGTGGGAAGGAGATGGGTTGCACAGGCAGGTGTCCTGGGATCCTCAGACTCCCCTAGCCCCATATCTCCTCGGTGCTCATCAGCTGTCCTCTGCCACCCTCTGAGCCATCTGGAAATATACACCCTATACACACACTCTGAAGGAAAGTTCAGAGAGAGCCCCCCAAGGAAGACCCCTTGGGGCTCACGCTTCAACCCACTGTGTCACAGACGGGAAAACTGAGAAAATAACCCCTAGTGTCCCGATGTGGGCTTGTGATAAGGCTAAGGGTCATCTCATGAACTCTGATCCAGTTTCATGGGAAAGAAACAGGTTTGGCCGCATCAGCTCCACTAGAAACCAGCTTGTCTGCCTTTTACATCCCTAACCTCCTTGGTCCCGGTGTCTCTCCATCTCTACCTCACTTCTCTGGTCCAGAATTCTCTCTCAGGAAGGCCCCTCATGGATTCCTGCTGACCACTTGTCCCTGGTTTTGATATCATATCCCCCCCCAAGAGTTTTCATATACCCCACAATTCTTGCTACCTTCAGGACCAAGATACGAACCTTTTGGGAGCTGTCCCTCAAATGCCCTTCCGGACTTGCTTCTTGTTTCTTGCTTCTCTCCTAATGCCCTGGCCATTTCCTGGGTGGGCTCTGCACTTCCAGCCACTGGGCCCTTGCTTGTTCCCATGGACAGAGACCTTCTCACCCACCATGGTATCCATGACCCAAGAGAGGTTTCTGGACCCACAGCCAAAAAAATCCTCCTGAGCAGGTAGGGCCTTCCACCCAACCTCCACACCAAGTGGTAGCTGCCATGACCACCATCCTCACAGCTGCTCTGAGATGAATATCTCACTACATGCCAAGTCTGGGTGCTGTCACAGCATGATCTTGTCTAACCCTCTCTAGGAGAGTTTGACTATTGCTGTCTCTATTTTACAGAAGCAGAAATAGCTCAGAAGTTAAGTGACTTGCTCAAGGTCACATATCTAAGATTTAAAAATGAATTTTAGACCCTGGCGAATTGGCCAGAGAGCCCCATCCTTAAGCAGCAGCGTGAGATGAAAGGCATCCAGCTCCTTCCTAGGTAGCATGAAAGAATGTGACTTTGGTCTTGAAGAGCAGGTCTTGTCAGGAGGTCCATGGATTATGGAAAAGGAAGTGCAGTTGGTTATGATGTTTTGATAAACACTGCTTGTATGGTGCTGTCACGTGTAGGGTGTGCATGCAAAGGCACACGCACACATGAACAGACACTCATATAGACACAAAGGCTAATGTTCAACATATGTTTTGCTTCAACGTACGGAAGCATCCCCCAGAGGAGCTGAGTGCTCATTAGCAGTGGTTCCATCAGTGGACGAAAGGTCAGCCCAGAACACATCTGCTCTATCTCCAGATGCAAGTACTTAGGTCTCAATGATGTGTATATTCTCATATGTGGGTGGCTGACTTTCCCCAGATAAACAATTTGCAATTTCCCAATATGGACAGAGTCAGCTTTCAGGAAAAGTGGAGCAGCAGAGGCAAGACTCTAGAAGAAAGGGATTCCCCAGGGGTTCCCTTCTTTTTAAACAAGGGAAGTTCTTTGTCCTGTTGGACCAGCATGAAGACAGCTGTTTCTTGAGGACCCTCATTTCTCCTTGGAAAGAAAAACAAGGGGTGGACATCTATAACTGTATCCTGACTGCCTCTTGATCCTTTATGAGGGCATCTCACCAGCTATGGGGAACTTGGCTTCAGGAGTGAGGCAGGAGTGGTAATCAGGCACCCAGCAGGAGCTAGGGTTGAAGGTAGCTAGGGGAGCCAGGCAGAAGGGCTGGCCCGACAGCTGTTAGTCCTGAGCAGAGGTCACCATGTTCTGGGCCTTCTATGTGGGTTTTTCTACCCATTTACACTTCCGCTGCTCTGGGAAAGGATGCTGTGAAGTGGGGTTCATGGTTCCATGGTCTTGGATGTGTATGGTGAGCCCTAGTGAGCTGGGGAGAAAGGAGGTTGGTGTTTCACGGTTATCTCCCAAAATGGAGTGTTCGACAAGAGACCAAATATTCAGGAAGTGGTGGACTTGACATATGAATTCAGGGCCACCTCCATCCCAAACCTGAAACCTCTCCATTCCACTTCTAAAACAAACGAATGGGGTTCAGCAAACGGGAGGTACTCAACATTGCTTGCTGAATAAGTGTGTGTGCACTTATGTGTTTGCTCATGGTGGAGAGTGCTTGCCTAGCAACCACAGGCCCTGGTTTCCATGACACATTAAAAAAAAAAAAAAAAGAATTTCCTGTTTGGACACTAGAAGTGTCTTCATGGAGTCATCTGGTCTACCTCTGCCTTGATGACAAGTGGGGCCAATTTTCTTAGTCAGAACTAGATGGAGAGTCAGGATGAGTTTCAGGCAGGTACTTGGAGCTGAAGGCTAGGGAGGACAGAGCTGCACTTGGGAGATGTTTCTTGGGCCTAGATACTCCCCAGACTAGTCCAGGTCCTGCTCTGACTCTTGTGGTTTTATCTGATAATATGGGAAGTTCCTGTCCCCAGCTTTCTAATAACTTCCCCTTTGAGTGACTGGAAGATAACCCCTTGCTACTTGCTAGGAGCTGGAGACCTGGGTGGGGAGAGCAGGGGGTAGTAGGGACCCGTGGGGACTTGTTCTAGACTGAACTCCTGGCTCGAAGTTTGGGGTGCTCTCCAATCATAAACAGAAGACAAAGGAGAAAGTTGGTGGACGGCAGCCCACAGAGAGCATTCCCTGATGGGGGTTGGTTTAAGGTCTGGGTGACAGGAAGAAAATGCACCTTCTTCCACCTTTTTAATCAAAATCTCAGGGCCTGGTGTTAGAGCTGGGGCTGCCTGCCCTTAAGTCCATCTGGGATAGTTCCTCTTGGTCTGTGGCCAGGAAGGAGAAACAACCACAAGCCCCAGACAAGAACAGATCAAAGGAAAAAGAAAGGCTTGGTTTCTGGGTCACTGGTGAGAAATAAATCATTTCAGCTCACAAGCAAAGTGTCTTCTGCACTGGGTATAAAGTTGATATCTGACACCTGGTGGTAGGAACACCACTCTTCTCACTCAGGGTTCCCAAGGTCAGCCCAGCAGGTCTGCTGCAAGGCCTGAGCTCTTAAAGGCAGAGCCATCATCTCACCAATCCCCATAAGGTGCTCTTTTCTTCCCTCTCTTCCTTCCTTCCTTCCTTCCTCATCCTCTGAAGCAGGACTTCTTTTAGATTTAGTTATTTAATTTCAGCTGTGTGAATGTTTTGCTTGCACGTGCCTAGCACCCTTGGAGAATAGAAGAATGCATTGGATCCCCTGGAACTGGAGTTAGGATCGCTGTGAGCCACCATGTGGATATTGGAAATTGAACTTGGGTCCTCCACAGCAGCAGTGCTCATAACAGATGAACTGCTGTGGATATCGCTCTGTATAAATAAAATGCTGATTTGCCTGTAGCCAGGTAGGAAGTATAGGTGGGACAAGCAGAGAAGAGAATTCTGGGAATAGGAAGGCTGAGTCAGAGAGACGCTGCCAGCCACCACCATGAGTACCAACATGTAAGATACTGGTAAGACACAAGCCATGTGGCAAGGTATAGATTTGTAGAAATGGGTTAATTTAAGATGTAAGAACTAGATAGCTAGAAGCCTGAGCCATTAGGCCAAACAGTTTAAGTAATGTAAGAGTCTGTGTGTTTATTTTATAAGTGGGCTGCAGGACTGCCAGGGCTTGGCGGGAGATGGAGAGAAACTCTCCAGCTACAATGAACCATCTCTCTAGGCCCATGAGGCAGGATCTTGCTATATATAGCTCAGGCTGACTTTAAAATAGTGATGCTCCTGCTGCTCCTACAGCCTCCAGAGTGCTAAGGTGTACACTACCATGTCCAGCTGCTATGCATTTTCTTAAGACGTAGACCTCACAAAACCTGGACTTGCTCTTGCCTCCAATACAAAGTGTTCATGCTCAGCCTCACAGGCCCTTCTCCAGAGACCTGTCCAAGGCCTAACTCACACCTCAGCAGCCTTCACGCCTTTAGGAAGATGTGCCCAACCTGCCATCTTCCCATTCGATTCATGAAGCCCTCAAAGACCCAGAGTCTGAGTTCTGTGGAGTCTCTGGTGGTTGGGTGTTTGAACAACTGGAAGGTAATGCCCCACCACTTTCCAGCTAAACTTGGTTGGCCTTTTCTTCAGTGAAGATTTTAATGCACAGGCAGTAGTGATGAAGAAGAGTAGCAATCCCCCAAGAGGCATGGAATTCACCCAGAACTATCCACTGCCTTAGATGTCTTGTCTGTACCCAAGGCCTGGGTGGGGGTTGGGGTGGAGTGGGGTGGGAGGTGCATAGGAAAAACCCAGATTCTGTGTTTGGAAGTAACAACCTATAGGAGACCCACAATTCCATCACAGTGCAGGCAATCTGGTAAATGACTCTCTGGTGGTGACCCCTTGCACCTTCTTGGATGGTGGCCCTGAGGACAGTTTAAGATTCCATTAGGCCAAGAATAAGCATAGGTAGAGGACACTGAGTGACATGCACCTGGTGTCTGATCCAAGTTTATCCAGCAACTACAGGTCACCTGAGTGTCCATTCTGCATCCAAGTCACAGGCCTCAGTCCAGGAACTTAAAGATCAACAGAGCTGGCCAGCAGCAGTAGTTCAAGGCTTAGTAGGACTGTGAGTACAAGGACTAGGACATCAAGGCAGAGGTAGACCAGATGACTCCATGAAGACACTTCTAGTGTCCAAACAGGAAATTCTTTTGTTTTGTTTTTTTTTAATGTGTCATGGAAACCAGGGCCTGTGGTTGCTAGGCAAGCACTCTCCACCATGAGCAAACACATAAGTGCACACACACTTATTCAGCAAGCAATGTTGAGTACCTCCCGTTTGCTGAGCCCCATTTGTAGCTAGAGGTTTCCTGCCTGGCCCACAGTCAGGACAAATCACTGTCACGGGCCAGTCCCACAGCCCCTCAGACCCAACCATGTAAACACAGAGACTTATATTGCTTACAAACTGTATGGCCGTGGCAGGCTTCTTGCTAACTGTTCTTATATCTTAAATTAATCCATTTTTATAAATCTATACCTTGCCACGTGGCTCATGGCTTACCGGCGTCTTCACATGCTGCTTGTCATGGTGGTGGCTGGCAGTGTCTCTGTCTCAGCCTTCCACTTCCCAGAATTCTTCTCCTCCTTGTCCCGCCTATACTTCCTGCCTGGCCACTGGCCAATCAGTGTTTTATTTATTGACCAATCAGAGCAATTTGACATACAGACCATCCCACAGCACCCATTCGTTCATTTTAGAAGTGGAATGGAGAGATTTCAGGTTTGGGATTGAGGTGGCCCTGAGTTCAGATGTCAAGTCCACCACTTCCTGAATATTTGGTCTCTTGTTGAACACTCCATTTTGGGAGATAACCGTGAAACACCAACCTACTCCCCCATGCCCTCCCCCTGCCCCCAGCTCACTAAGGCTCACCATACATGCCCAATACCATGGAACCATGAACCCCACTTCACAGCATCCTTTCTCAGAGCAGCAGAAGTGTAAATTGGTAGAAAAACCCACATAGAAGGCCCAGAACATGGTGGCCTCTGCTCAGGACTAACAACTGTCTGGCCAGCCCTTCTACCTGGCTCGCCTAGCTACCTTCAACCCTGGCTCCTGCTGGGTGTCTGATAACTTACTAGGCCAACTGTGGGAAGCCTCTCAATACCCAGCGAGAGCTCAGAGATGGCCCCATCAGATACAGGTGGTTCCACAGCTGAGACAAGGCCTGCCCATGGCTGAAAGTGTTGGCTAGGCAGTGAGGAGGTCCCCCCATCTTTTCCTTTCTGACACCTGTGCTCTTGGAAGTCTTCCAAGCAAGCTGAGGCTCTGGAAGAATCCGTTTTCTCCTTAGAGCAAAACTGGTAATTGCCACTCCTGGCTACACCTGGGAGCCAATTCGGGGTCATTTTTTTCTTGGTTAACCACACAGTGGAGGAAAGATCACAGGCTCCAGATTTGGACAGACTGGAGTCTCATCCCAGCTCCACTCTCACTCCCTTGTTCTTCTTTTACAACATAAATGTGACACTTTAATCACTTTCAAGTGTACAGTCCAGAGGTACTGAATTCGCCCTTGCAAGCATCTTTCCCTAAATATTTTCATCATCCTAAACAGGAACTGTATCCATTAGGTAGTCACCACCACCACCCCCATTTCAGCCTTCAGAGAACTCCAAGGTGCATTCGGTAAGTTTGTCTGTCCTGGGCTGGCAAGATGGCTCAGCAGGTAAGAGCACCTGCCACCAATTCTGACAAGTGAAGTTCAATCCTTGGGACCCACACGATGAAAGCAGTGAACTGACTCTCACAGGTTGTCCTCTGTCTTCTACATAAACACTGGCACACAGGCATGTGTGAGCATGTATAACACACACACACACACACAGAGAGAGAGAGAGAGAGAGAGAGAGAGAGAGAGAGAGAGAGAGAGAAATAGTTTTCTTTTAAAATTACCTATCTGGGAATTTCATATAAATGAATTGATGTAGAATATTGGCTTCTTTTTAGCGCAATGTTCTTAAGCTTCATCTGTGGTGTAGCCTGAGTCAGAACATCATTCATCTGTTGATGGACACTTGGTTTCTAGTCCATCAATTGTAAATAATGCTCTTCCGGGCATTTGCAGGCAAGTGTCTATTTGAGCCTCTGTTTTCAGTTCTTCCTCCTTCATTATTGCTAAAGAATGTGGCCCCGGGTAAAATGAGACAACTGTTGTTCTCTACTTGGGACCCTAAGGTGGTTGGAATGAGCCAAAAGCACAAAGCCCCATGTGGTACACAGTAACTGCTATAATGCTTCTCTTTCCTGCCTCAGCAGAAAACTCACTTTTGGTAGGGAAGCAGAGGAGAAGCATGGCTGAATGCGTGAGTGTGGGTGGTGTGGCGTCAGTCACCTTCTCCACTAAATCAGGCTCAGCACACAGGGCAGCATGTAGACGTTGACTGGTGTGAAGAAGAGCAGTCATGGGCCAGGGATAGTGGAAGATGGAAGCCAAGTCAGGCAGCATTCCTTTGGATGCCCTTTCTCTGTCTCTAATCCAGGGTTGTGGAAAGTTCACCAAGTGTCATTCATGTCTCTTCTTTCAAGCTGTGTGACCAAGGGCATCAAGTCCCTCTCTCTTCCTACATGAAGAAACAAACAATCTGGCTTACATCAGCAATTTTCAAGCTGGGTTCCACGGAACCTAACTATTATCATAGTCAGAGCCTGGGGAGTGGGGAAGAGATGCAAAAGGGACATCTGGTCAACTGCTGAAGATCTTTGTTTGTCCACACACTGGAAATGAGGAGGTAGAATTATTGCCAAGACTTTGCTGAATGGGCCCTGCAGTTCCTTAGTCAGCTCATTTCCTACTACTCCAGACAACTGTCATGAAATCTCAGGAAAACAGGGAATATGAGGGTCTGGTATGCAATAGTTGCCTAATAAATGCTAGCTCCTTTATTTTGTCCTAGGCTACCTCCAAGCCCTTCCCACCCAACAGAAGGGAAGGAAGGTATGAAGGTGGAGTATTTTCCCCACCCAGCTCCCTTCCTTCTTGGCATCTCAGTCCTCAGACCTTCTTCTTCTTCTTCTTCTTCTTCTTCTTCTTCTTCTTCTTCTTCTTCTTCTTCTTCTTCTTCTTCTTCTTCTTCTTCTTCTTCTCCTTCTTCTCCTTCTTCTCCTTCTTCTCCTTCTTCTCCTTCTTCTCCTTCTTCTCCTTCTTCTCCTTCTTCTTCTTTGGTTTTTTGAGACAGGGTTTCTCTGTGTAGCTTTGTGCCTTTCCTGCATCTCACTCTGTAGACCAGGCTGGCCTCAAACTCACAAAGATCCGCCTGCCTCTACCTCCCGAGTGCTGGGATTAAAGGCGTGCGCCACCACCGCCCGGCTCAGATCTTCTTCTAAGACCCGGCTCTCACAGGCCAGCCTCGTGTGCCAACCCCTTCCCTCATCCGAGCAGGCCCCCACATGGCAACAGAGCAGGGGAACTACATGAGATAATTCTCTCACCTTGTGCGCATTTTGTAAAGTGCCCTGTCCTGAACCACATCCCACTTCAAATGGGTATCCGTTCCCTGCCAAGTCCCAGCTGATAACCTGTACCATGCTGCAGGTAGGGCGAGCCCCAACCAGCTTCCTTTCTGCTCCCTAGCCAGAATGCAGAGCCACTACACGAGGGACACCCTTGAAGCTTGGGGTCAGATGAATCTGGCCTACTCCAAACCTGTGCTGGCATGTCATATGTTCCTCATTTGAGCAGCCCACCTGGCCCAGGTCAGAGATCACTGTGCCATCTTGGTATAACATATGGTATGGGATCAGTGAAGGAAGAACAGAGCTCTATCCATGCTAGGGTATAGACTGAAACTACCAGGAATGATCCAAAGTGACCTTTGGACCTCAGCCTGTGAGTCATGTTCTAGCTAAAGCTGGTGCACACCTAGAGTGAGAATGGGCAGCCATTGAGCTTTATTTTTTCCTTCTCAAACAGACTAGAGGCATCTAACAGAATATAGGGCTGAAAAACTCTACCAGATCCTGCGCTTAGCCTGACCCTGCTCTGTGTTATCAACTCTCCCAACAGGTCTTCAGATGCTCCAGATGGGGAGCAGCCCTGGTCTTGTCTTTGGTCCTTGTGACTGATGTGGTTGCATCTACCTGCTGGGTGAGAGGGCTCCCCTAGCCCAAGGCTTTGTGTCTCAGATGTATGGTGACAACCCTTGGTTTTCCCTTCCCGAGCCCAAGCCTTCCCCCTTGAGCTCCACGGATACCTGTCTCTCTCTGAATATCTTCAGATGCATGTCTATTAGACTTCTCCAGTTGAATGATAAAGAGGCTCAGACTGTAGAATGAAACTCCTGATTTCCCCCCAGCATAACCTCTGCATAGCCTGAACCTTGCTTCACTCTCTCAGTTGCTTGAGTCAGAACTTGGAAGCTGTGGCAGCTAATATTGACAGAATTTGTAATCATGAAGACAAGCTTTGAATGAGGGATTATCTAGACTGAGTGAACCGAAATGAGGGGATCTACCCTAAATTTACGGTGCCATCCTTCAGGTGCTGTATCTCCATAAAAAGAAGAAAACAGGGCTGGAGAGATGGCTCAGAGATTAGGAGCCCAGGCGGCTCTTCCACAGGATATGGGTTTTATTCTCAGCTCCTGTTCAGTAGCTAATAATTATCTCAGATGCCCTCTTCTAGCCTCCAAGGGCACCAGCCAGGCACAAGGTGCACAGATATGCATGGGCAAAGCACCCCTACTCAAAACTTGAAAGGGAGGAAGGGAGGGAGGGAGGGAGGGAGGGAGGGAGGGAGGGAGGGAGGGAGGGACAGGGAAGGCAGGCTTGGGTTATTGTTGTTCTTGTTGTTATTGTTTTATTGTTTTGTTATTGTTTTTGTTTTAGAAGAAGATGACCTGTATTCACCAGTCTCCTTCCTTGCTGTGGCTGCAATGGGACCAATTGCCTCAGTCTCCTGCTGCCAAGACTTCCCCAGCATGATGGACTCTCCCCTCAAACTGTGAACCGAAAGGAAGCCTGCCTCCCTACGCTGCTTTTGTTGGGTGTTCTGCTGTCCAGAAGTAACTAACAGGAAAACCAGCCCAGCAATTCTTCCCTTTCTCATCTTCCAATTTCTCCCTTCCCTTCCCTCCCTCCAAGACCTCCCATATCCCCCTCCTTGCTCTCTTCCAAATCATGGCTTCCTTCTCACTAATTGCTATTTCCTTAATATCATGTATATTCCTAAATATAACCTGCTTGGTCTGCATTATGTTACTCATATGTGTGTTTTCAGGGCTGTCCATTGGGTATTGGACAAGCAATTGTTGTGTTCTTCCCTAGAGAAGACGGTTTCTTCTGTTCTCAGCATCCCTCAGTTGCCTGAGTTCTTTGTGGGAGGCTGAGGTCTTGCAGGTTTCCCCACATCAGCTTCGGCATATCTGTTGGTGTCATCCTGGTTGAGCCTGTTTGGGAAGTCATGTTAGTGGGACTTTGTGGGTAGAGAGCTTCTGATATTGCTGGGATACACAATCTCACAGCATATTCCCCGATCTTCGGACTCTTACAATATTTCCACCCCATCTTTTGCTGTTTCCTGAGCCTTAGGTGTGGCAGTGTTTTGTAGATATATCTATCCATTGGCACTGGATATAGGACCTGGGCTAGATATGGAGGGTTGCCTGGAACCCACACCACTTCTGAAAAACTAATCTATGAGGAAACACATTCCCTCTGTTTAGGAAGGTTTGAGAAAAGTTCTAAATTGCTTATAGTTAATTGAAAACTAATTGTTCTGGTGGAAGGTCCACCTTAGCTCCCCTCCTCATCTCTCTCTCCAAACCCACGCCCTCAAAGCCGGCCAAACAGCAACCCCTCCCCTAAAGCTGCCCTCCCATTCCAGACCTCCCGCTCCCTCAAAGCCAATCCCTCCCTGGGGCTGCTCAAGACCACGCCTCCAGGGTACTTGAGGCCTGGTAGCCATATTTGCCATGTGACCCTTCCTCTGTGACCCTTCTGTGACTCTTCCCCTGTGATCCTTACCCTGCCTTCCCAAGGGTCACCGAGGATGGCTTTGCTCGTTAAACCTCGATTTATTAATTCGGTTTGTTTGGCTTATTACATCAGTGGCGGCAGGAACCCAGCAACCAGGGATTTAAAACTTGTCACTAATAAATAGCGGTGTTGTGTGCTCTTTCTCCTCTTCTTCTTCCTCTTCTCCCAAGTGAAGCAAACACACTCTTCAGATACTTCAAATTATGAAAGCTGTGCATTTCCCGGCTGAACAGACTTAAGTCAAGAGAGGTCTGAAGAGAAACAAGGTGAGTTGCTCAGCCCCAAGGCCAGGAGGTGGCGTGTTAGCCATGGGCTGCTTTGTCTCTTCTTACAGCTTACTCTGTCTTACGGTCACTGTTTCTGTGATGAAACATCATGATCAAAGCAACTGGGGGAGGTGTCGGCGTCCTGAGTTATAAGAGACGATGGAAGGAAGGGAGACTGTAAGATGCTTTAAGGCTCCTCACCCGCAGCAGAGGGACCAGCCTCTGGTGGACGGAACTCCAAACAGCCCTGCAGAAGCGCTTTTATTGTTACACAAAAGGCTTTTTTAGCAAGTCAATTTCCGAATACCAAAACTCCTTATCTGGTCTAGGAGTTGTCTGAAGGAACCTTTACCTAAGCAAATCTCAGTCACTGTAGGAATTCCAGATTTGCCAGGAATGTCTTATGACTGAGGTCATGCTAAGGCTCTGAAGTTCCCAAGGAAGAGCAACCCTATACATCTCGGGTAACAGCCACTGATTACTTACTTCACAGCCTAAGTGGCCACTACTCCAGAGGAAATGCAGGGTGCCATGGCCCTTCAGTTTTTCCTCTACAGGAAGGAAAGGGTTTATTTGGCTTACATATCCTGAGTCACAGTCCACTGAGGGAAGCCAAGGCAGGGACTCAAACTGGGCAGGAACCAGGAGACAAGAAGTGATACCAAGGCCATGGAGGAGTGCTGCTTACTTGCTTGCTCCTCATGGCTTGTTCAACCTTTCTTATTGTTGGTTAAATTGGCGCTGCTGCTTGTGGCTGGCCAGGAGAGGAGAGTGCTGGTCAGAAGAATCACAAGCCATAGTTACCTTTTTAGAGCTTTATTGGGAGAGAAAGGGGAGGAGACGGAGAGGGGGAGGGAGGGGGGACAGACAGAAGGAGAGAGAGCAAAGAGAAGGGGGGAAGAGGGGCGCACAGAGGGCCCACCCGTTTTTTTTTTAGGCTGGGATGCCGTTGCAGGCTGATGATGTAATTAAGGACAGAATCCTTACATCCCAGACTTTCACTTATTATAAAAAAGCAGGTAGATGGGACTAGGGGCGTCGTTCCTCTCAAAAACTGCTTCCAGCTGACTTTTGGACGTTGGTTGGCTGTGGGGGTAATGGAGAAGGGGAGTTTTCCGAGGTAGACAGGCGTTGTGGGATGTTGTCTGTCATCCATTTGCTCTGGAGACACATATCCCTCTTGGCTGTGGCTGGGAACTTTTTTTTTGACAAGATGCTGATGACACAGAAAAAAAAACTTAGAGAGATAAAAGAATCATTATTATTTTAAATTGACATTTATCTGAGGTAGATCCGGCCTGTCCCTATGGATTTTGAAATATGTTAAGCTTTGTCAGAGACAGATTATTTTAAAGCACCTATTTCCTTTATTAGTTTGGCATCTAGGAGACAGGTGATCAATTGTAAAAGCATCTCACAGTAATAGATGTTTATATTAAAGTCTTTTTATAGCGCCCAGACACTTTTGGGTCTGGGAGTGTAAATACCTTTAGCTGTTACAGTTTCTTATTTGATGATCTCTGGACTCCGGTTCTGTGGTGGTCCTGTATCACTGGCTGAACAGTGAGTTAGAAACAGGAACTGGGAAGAGAAAAGCTTGTGGTGCATGAGAACTTATTTTTTGTTTTTTAATTAGGGACAAGGCAAAGATCATCTGTATGCACATGAGAAACACAGGCAGTAGATCTGGAGTGAAGCAATGAGCTCTTATTTTAGGTAGAAATCTTTTTTCATTAAGTAACTCTGAAAGTGCAATTAAATCTGGTGAGGTGGTAAGGCTATCCTCTGTACCCGACAATAAAGGAGAGGTGACATCCCAAAACTCCCAGGACTGAGTCAGTGGCTTTGGTGTCCAGAAGAAAAGAAACGGATCACTTCCCTGCTGCATTCTGGGTTCCCTGCCATGTCTATAGCCAAGCCTAGGTCTGTTGGAGGTCTTAGCTTGATGTACCCATGCATCTTGGTGCCTGGGGGGCCGTCAGCTGACTTATTGTCTTTCTACTTTTAACAAGGCTGTTGATGGCCTGGCAGGGCATTTGCTAGCCTGTGGCCCTTTTCTTCACTTAAAACAGGGACCCAACAGCTTTTGGGAGTCAGTGAGTGCCAGCACTTGGCAATTTTGTTTTCGGGCTTTTATCTCTTCCCTGGCACACCTTAAATGCCATAGATGACTCTTTTGCCTGTGGGGTCAGGAGCCTTGCCCTCCAGATGCTTAAGTTTTAGTCGGGGAGGTGTGGGGAACAAGAGATGGATTTTACTCCATGTCCTGAATTTTTTTTTCCTGACGATTGGTGGCTTAAGGACAGCTTTTAGAAGATCTGCCAGTAGGCAGACTATAAACCGATCCTTTTGGAAGACTTGTCTGAGGCTATAAGCTGATTTTTTTACTTAAGAGCCATCCCGACTACTGTAAACTTATTTGTATGGATCTTAGCCGCTTTCAGACCCATCTGAGCTTCTCAAGGCAGTTTGAGAATGGGTGGGTGGATTAAGGTGAGTTAGGGCGAGTCGTAGAAACCGCCCAAGCTCTCCCATTTGAGCCCATCCACTGCCAGTGGAAGTCAGACAGAAAAGGTTGCATGTGGCAGACATAGAAGTGGGGAAGAAGGGTTTAGAGCTTTAGCAGAAAGCTTGGAGATAAAGTATCTCTTATTTGCCCGTTCACTGGCAGAAGTTCCCGCAACGCTGTTATGTGGCCAGGTTTATGCTGTTATGTGGCCAGGTTTACCGGTGCCCACCCCTATCCGCCAATGTAGGTGGCAAGTATATCCGCCCCTTTGTCCCATGGCTGTAGCTGAGAGAAAAATAAAAAATTAAAGTAACAAACTGGGATCAGACTACAGTCTTGGGCGTCCCCAAAGAGTGGAGAGAGATCTATGAATCAGCTCAAGTCACCGTTCCTCTTCATCAAGGGAAGGTGAGGGCTCGGCTGTACTGCAGTTGGTCCACCGTTGAACCCTAGACACCATTTACCTCCTCATCAGGAGCGAAAATGTGCCTGCCATTGCCAGTACAGCCCGAGGACAACCCCCGGGGTGTCCGTCCAAAGAACATAGCTCAGACTACAGCTGTGAGAACGGCAGACTCACTGTGGTGACAGCAGCGGTAGCTGTGTGGGGGTCCAGCGGAGGCGGCGAGGGATGCGCGTGCTTGTGGTCTCGTGGTCTCGCTGGAAGGGGGAAGAGGTGGCAGACGACAGCGGTCACAGCAGGTCCTTGGTGCTTGGTGGTGTATCTGAGTCTGAATGGCACCAATGTTGGTTAAATGGCGCACTGCTCGTTGCTGGCCGCCGCCCACAGCAGCCATGCCGGCAGAGGAGAGTGCTGGTCGGAAGAATCACAAGCCATAGTTACCTTTTTAGAGCTTTATTGGGAGAGAAGGGGGGAGAAAGAGGGAGGGAAGGAGGGGGGGAGACAGACGGAAGGAGAGAGCAGAAAGAGAAGGGGGGAAGAGGGGCGCACAGAGGGCCCACCCGCTTTTTAGGCTGGGACGCCGTTGCAGGCGTAATTAAGGACAGAATCCTTACACTTATAGCACCCAGAACCACCAGCCAAGCACCACACACAGTAGGCTGGACCTTCCCACATCAATCACTAATTAAGAAAATGCCTCACAGGCCTGCCTACAGCTTGATCTTGTGGAGGCATTTTCTCAATTGAGGCTCCCTCCTCTCAGATGACTCTAGCTTGTGCCAAATTGATACAAAACCAGCAACTATACTCCCTGTGTGAGCATGGTTTCTCCTCTGAAAAACAAAGCACTCATTTGGGAGTGGTGTTATGAATTGTTGTGTGGGGGGAGAGGAGGGGGACCCCCGAGGGTATCCCTTGCATGCAGGGAAACATGCTGGGCAGATGCAGAGGCCGGCTGGGCAGATGCACGCCATGTGGGCATGGCAGCCGCTGCAGCCAGTAATTCACAACCCAGACGCTGCATCCACATGGAGAATTTATTATAATAGAGAGATGAAGAGAAAGATAGGAAAGAGAGAGAGAGACAGAGAAGTGGAGGTCGGGGTGCACACCTCGTGGGAGGAAAAGCAGAAGAAAGAGAGGAAGGGGGGGAGTGTTTTCTTAGAATGAGGCTTTTTACATCAGGATACAGGTCTGTGCCAAGGGGTGGGATTTCAAGGGGCAGATCAGAATATTACCAAGTGGGACCAGGATTCTTTCCCTATGATGATGCTAAAGCTACTCTGAGATTTCCCCGGCCAGGGAATACTTGAGGATTTGACTGAAGCATACTGCTCCAGATGCTCCCTGGCACTGGACATCTGGCCTTCCATTCTGCAGCTGCCTCCCAAGCTGATAGACTTGGAAGCAACTTGGTAGAAAGGAAGGGCTGTGTTATGGAGGAGCCGGGACAGCTGTCCACAAACCGGGCTGCGGGGACCTGTTTTTAGCCTGGAGTTAAGTCCTTTTGGTCTGTTCCATCTCTTCTAGGGAACATCCTCCCCCCAAATCTGAACAAATCCCCATCTGACTGTCTGGTTCTGAGATGCTGATACCTCCCAAGCTCTGGGAATGGCTAGTGACTCAGCCCTAGCCAACCAGAGTCACCTGTCTCCCAGCCCCAATGACAGGTTCAAAAAATGGGCAGATGACTCAGCCCCGGCCAATTGGAACCTTCAGTCTCCACAACACAACAATAAGGTCAAACGCGGGCACTTGACTCAGTCATAGCTAGATTGGAAGCCTGTCTCCTGACTACAGCTGTAGGTTCAGGGAGTGGCCCATAGCCAGACCTAGCCACTGAGGTCAGGGATTGTGACCCTAGCCCCGAAGCTACAGCCTGAGATTCCTGGAAAGAGGCTTGCTTATCTCTAGTGTGCTGAGGACTTAGGACTGATAAGATGTCTTCTCCTCCAGGCAGCTAAAGCCCAGTGTGTCTGACAGGAGCTGCAAGGAGCAGATGTACATTGCTCCTTTCATGAGGAAACAGCTGGAAGGCAGGGGCTGCTATTTTAGGAGGAACTCACAGATTTTAAATATGACATGTAGATATCACTCACTAATGTGGCTTTCTCTTTAGTGAATACTTTGATCAACCTGGATGAGCCACATGCCACGTCCACCTCTACTTCCCCCTCCTTAGGCGCTTCAGTGTCTCAGACCAGCACTAGACTCTTGTCTTAACTCTGCCCTTCAGTGTGGGTACAGATGGTTCACAAGTAGCCACTCCACAAAGTGTTTAGCTTTGGTGTATGCCAGGTTCCAAAGCGGGTGGGGAGGAAGGGGTAATGGGGGATGCGTGTGGGTTAGCAGGCAGACTTGCAAGTGATGCTTATGAAATGGCATGCTAGATGAGTATGATTATAACCACAGGCCGGACCCTGGCCGCTGTGGTTCGTGGCTGTAGCCTGCATCTGTGAGCATGAGGTCCTGGGCAGTCCACTGCTCACTGTCTTCCATTCAACACCACCTTACAGGGAAGAAAAACAAACCTTTACACCTTCTTCCAACCAAGGAGCAAATTGCCATGAGTCAGTTTTACTCAAGTATGGGAGAAAGCACAGTATCTCTTATTTGATTGGCACGAGATAACCCCCTATTTCCAAGAGCAATTTTGAGATTTCATGGCCGATATTGTGACTCCTTAAGAATTCATCTGGCAGGCTTTCTTCCCCTCCATATGATGTCTGCTGTCAATATAGAAACACGGCGGATATAAACACAGGCACAGTAAACAGTGTGAGTCTGACTCAGCTGTCAGGACCCGCCTTCACGGCCTCTTCCCGCTGCACAGAAAATCCCAGGAAAGAAAGCCACCTGCTAGCTGGTCAGGAAGGGACAAAAGAACTGGCAATTGCCTTCAGGCTTTTGTTCTCAGCCTCCAACAGAGGGTGCATTTATCCTTATCGACAAAGTGCAACACAATGTGTGAGATTCTGTTGGTATGGGATGACGTCATGGCGGGGGAGAGCATGGACATGGGAACGGTCTGGGTGACTGGAGGAAGTACAAGCCAAAGTTCTCAGCATGGCAAGAACAAATGGGAAGGGCAGGTACCTCCTGCAAAGTCTGCTGATACTGACATCGGGGTATAAGGAGCTGTGCGGCCTGGCTTTGGAGCAGACCCCTCTGCAGCGTCACAGCAGCACCTGTGCCGATGACAAGGCTTTCGTGGAGCTGTACGCCCTGTTTCCCAGTGTGGCCTGGGGACTGTCAAGAGGGTAGAAGCCCTTCTCTCTGTCTCTCCAACTGGAGCTCCTGGGAAGCTGTACACACAGGCATATGTGCACTGCTTACACATTGTACACGCATGCACACACACACACACACACACTCTCATACACACACCTTACATACATACATACATGCACACACACCACACACACACCTCACACATACACATACGCAGGCATGCACATACACACACATATCCCACATACATACAAACACACACACATACACACCACACACATGTACACACACACACCACACATATACAAACACACATACATACCACACACACTACACACTACACACCACACACACACATACACACCACCACACACACTACACACACATACACAACACACACACACACACACAGCACCTCTCTTACACCTCTTTCAGAGCCTGAAATCTTGCTTTGGGCCGTGTACCTCACTGGTATGTCCTCCTTGCTTCAAGGTATCCACAAACCACCAGAGCATTCCAACTTTGTTCTTTTGCTTCCTTTATTCACCCATCAAACTCTCTTCTGAGGGCTGGAACGATGGCTGCTCTTCCAGAGGTCCTGAGTTCAATTCCCAGCAACCGCATGGTGGCTCACAGCCATCTGTAATGGGATCTGGTGCCCTCTTCTGGCCCACAAGTACACATGCAGGCAGAACACTGTATACATCTTTATATCTTAAAAAACAAAACAAACAAACAAAAAAAACCCACTTTCTTCTAAGACTTCTTGCTTCTTGGTACTAGAAGGTTCATTTAATTTTAAAAGCCTCTTCTTGAATTCAGGACAGGGTATGTGGCCACTGCAGGGTGCCATGGCGTAGACTTGGAGGAGTGGCTTAAAGAAAGTGGCAGGCGCTTGGAGGTGAGGGCCAGGCATGAAGGAGCAAACGTCAGCGAGTCGTGTTAAGTAGGAGAGTGAATTTACTCAGGGATAAGTGGAACTGTCTGAACACCTATGCTCAAGTACATAGCCTCCTCTCTATCTTCCCAGGTCAGCCTGACATTTGCCAAGATGTCAGCCAAAAGAGGGTGGAGTGAGGCCAAAGGCCTTGCCCTCACAACGTAATCGTAGCAACGGCTGCTCACCTGACTTGGGCCTCTCACCACCTGCTGACATACTGCCCAGGCCCAGGTCAAGCTGCCGCTCCCAGGATCCGGTCTCAGTGTCTTAACTTATCCTTCAGGTTCCCTGATGAGTTTTTCTTGATTTCAGAAAGAGTCTAGGCTGGTGAACAACAGCCCAGAGACCCCAGTGCTGTTCAGAGAAAGTGCCCTGAGTACCATCTGGGAGCACCTTTACTTTCCAGGAGTCCTTCTCTCTGGCCAATTGAGCAACTGTTTATGCAGGACAAGAGGCTGGTATGGAAGAAATCTTGCTGGGGTCTCCAAGATGATGCCGAAATATGCCTCCTCACCCCATGAGAATTCACTCCACATACTCAGAAGAGTGGATGGGGGACTCTTTTTTTTTTTTTAAAGATTTATTTATTTATTGTGTATACAGTGTTCTGTCTGCATATATCCCTGCAGGCCAGAAGAGGGCACCAGATCCCATTACAGATGGTTGTGAGCCACCATGTGGTTGCTGGGAATTGAACTCAGGACCTTTGGAAGAACAAGCAGTGCTCTTAACCTCTGAGCCATCTCTCCAGCCGGATGGGGGACTCTTTAATGAAAGAGAAACTGAATAGAAGATTTGACTAATGTATGTACACCTCAGGCTTATGCACTCCACACACGCTATCATCCTTAAATCTCTTTCCGGTCCGGACACCTGGTTACATTTTGAACTAAGTCTGTCCACTTGGGCAGATGGGAGATCTACACAGCAAAGATATCACCAGGGTAGTTTCTTAAGTACAGCTGTGCTGTTCTTTTCAAATAGTTGTTGCCCAGGTCCATCCTGCTCACCTAGAGGACTAGTGCTTTTTGTGGTAAGAGCACAGGGACTTAGTGGCAACCAGGACTTAATGGTGCTTGTGACCCTGCACTGTCCCCTTGAGCAGCCATCAGAGGTGTGTTCTTTGATAGGGGGATGGGGGTCATGGCTGGTTGTAAGTCAAGGCTGTCTCCTTTTGTTATGGGAATGGGGCCTCATTGGAAGTCAGTCTTGGTGAACAAACTTTTAGCACAAACTTTCTCAGCAACCCTAAACTTCAGGTATGATACAAAGTTTTCATTCCCACAGTTTCTAGCAAACCTGGTCAGTGCACTCCTTATCTCTGTCATATTGGAGGCGGCGCTCCTTCAGCTAAATCCTACTTGCGTAAGTAAGTAGGTTTATTCGTCAATTTTCTGTAGCATCAATTCTATTACTTCAGGTTTCTCCTGCATCAGTGGAACGGTATCCAAGACTCAAACATGAGTAAGTACCTACAGCCGTCCAACATTTGACAAAGATGCCAAAAACATACACAGGAGAAAAGACAGCACCTTCCACAAGCGACTCTGGGAAAACTGGATGGCCACAAGTAGAAGAATGAAACTAGACGTGTGTCGTTTACCCTGCACAAAAATAATGAACTCTAAATGGATCGAAGACCGAAGTCTGAAACTTTGAGAAGAAAACATAGACAGTGCTCTAAAGGATACAGGTGTGAGGAAAGACTGTCTGAAGAGGACTCCATTTGCCCAGGGATCCGGGCCAACAATCGGCAGATGGAAAAATTGAGAGAGGCCTGCCCTGCAATGAAGGTACTTGGGGGTGAGGGGGAGAAAGAGAGCTCAGGGCTCCTCAAAGCGAGGGTGGGGGGTAGTGTGGGGGATCAAGCAGCCCGCATAGGACATCAGTCCCATAATCTCCTCTTCTTCCACGATCCTGAGGACTATGCAGTACTGAGGACACTTGAAAAAGGGAGGGGGGATGTCTCCAGGGCTCCCCCACAGTGGGGTGGGGGCGGAGGGGGGAGGGGGGAACAGGCTGCTGGCAATCCTCTATCTAGCATCCTCTCCTGCCTCAGCCTTAGGATTCTTCAGAGACAGTGGGCACTTGGAGAAAAGAAAAATATCCAGGACTCTCTTGAGATGGGGGCAGGCAGAAGAGATGCTGGGCTCTGGAGAAGTCTGGGAACCAGAGGTCTGCCCTGGATTAAAGGCACTTGGAGAAAAGGAAGAGCTCCAGGGCTCCGGGGATAGGGTGCCAGACTGGCCAGGAGGCCGGGCCCCTAGCATCCTCTCTGCCCAGACCATGACTCTGACATCACCTGCTCAGGCAGGATACAGGGTCACATGGAGATTAAAAAACAAACAAACAACCAAAAAAAAAAAAAAAAACAAAACTCCAGGGCTCCACGGATTTGGGACCAGGCTGGTAGAAACACCGGGCCCCTAGCATCCTCTCAGGCCACAACCCTGAGGCCTTCCTGTAACAGAGGGCACGTGGAGAAAATGTGGGAAAAGCCCCAGAACTCCCTAGAGAGGGGCCAGCCAGTCTTGTTAGGCCTCTAGCATCCTCTCCTTTTGGATAATGGGAGTTGGAGGTTGGAGGGTGTCATGTATGTGAGTGAATGGGTGTGTGCGTGGGGAGGCAGGTGTGTATATGACAGAGGGCACTTGAAGAGAAGGAAGACAAAATTCCAGAACTCCCCGAGAGGGGCCAGGCTGGCCAGCAAGGTGGGCCCCTAGCATCCACAGTCCCAGGACTCTGAGACCGGTCTGGGATGGAGGGCACTTGAAGAAAAGGAAAAAAAGTTCCTGGGCTTTCCAGAAGCAGGGTGGTGTGGGGCATGGAAGGCCGACCCCCTAAGTATCCTCATCACACACCTGACATAGTCCCCAGAAGGAGATAAACTTTATGGCTGACCTGCTCAAGCCTGTATTCCCACTTTTTTTGAATAAGGCAATGGGCTGGCAGTAAACTGACACCAGATTGGTTGGTGTATAGTTGTAGGACCTTAGAGTGAGTTTGAGGCCTGCCTGGTCTACATAGCGAACTCTGAGCTACATAGTGAGACCCTGTGCTGTGGAATAATCCTCTTGTACATTGTAAAGATTTGTCACTCGGCCGGGCGGTGGTGGCGCACGCCTTTAATCTCAGCACTCGGGAGGCAGAGGCAGGTGGATCTTTGTGAGTTCGAGGCCAGCCTGGTCCACAGAGCAAGATCCAGGAAAGGCAAAAAGCTACACAGAGAAACCCGGTCTCGGAAAAAAAAAAAAAAAAGAGAGAGATTTGTCACTTGAATTGGTTTAATTAAAAAGATGATTGGCCGGTAGCCAGATAGTAATTATAGATGGAACAAACCAAACTAGGAGAATGATAGGAAGAAGGGCAGAGTCAAGAGAGATGCCAGGCACTGAGGAAACAGGATGTGTAGAAAATGGGGTAACTGGAGTTGGGGATTTAGCTCAGTGGTAGAGCGCTTGCCTAGCAAGCACAAGGCC
The DNA here is from genome assembly GCA_902168325.1 of Peromyscus nudipes. Classification (NCBI taxonomy): domain Eukaryota; kingdom Metazoa; phylum Chordata; class Mammalia; order Rodentia; family Cricetidae; genus Peromyscus; species Peromyscus nudipes. Next base: position 47,568 of record CABHPH010142824.1, read on the forward strand.
CTGGGTTTGGTCCTCAGCTCTGAGGAAAAAGAAAAAGAAAATAAAATGGGGTAACAAGCCATGACCCACGTGGCAAAGAATAGGTAAGAAATATGGGTTAATTTAAGTGTAAGAGTTAGCTAGTAACAAGCCTGAGAAATTGCCTGATCATTTGTAATTAATATTAAGCTTTTGAGTGATTATTTGAGATCAGCTGTGGGACAGGTAAACTCCGCCTACAACCCTGTTTCAAAAATAGTTATTAGGAAGATATCACTCCACCTACCCCCTCACACCTCAGATGCTGGGAAAAAAAAACGGAAGACAGATTTATTAGCTGGTGGTCCATATTTGCATGATGTTGATGATGAGATGGACCCATGGATCTTAAAAACTAATGGAATGAGAATGTAAGTGAAACAGCAAAGGTGACAATTTAGATGTGGTGATTTAGTAGAGCACAGGAAATCAAGGGAAATTGCCAGACTTGCACCATAATTAAGGATGTTGAGTAACATTATGAATGCATACAACTCTAATTACTGCCAACACTAACTAGCAAATAAGCTTTAGACCCTGTAACTTAAAATGTATGTATGTGAGTAAAAGTGTGATTCTCTTACTCTCTCTGTTTTCTTTAAATTAAAGGATTTTCCCGAATTTAAAATCAAATGCATGCTAGGTAGAGTGTTACCTTTGATCCCAGTACTAGGGAGGCAGAGGCAGGAGGATCTTGTGAGTTCAAGGCCAGTGGTCTACATGGTAAAACCCTGTCTCAAAAATAAAAACGAATTAAATTAAATGCATTTATGGAATCTTTATATCATAATCTATTATGAAATACTGGTCAGTCCTCCACTTCTTGGGACACTTTTGTGCTTCACAAGCTAGGAATTTCTTAAGAGCAGCAGTAGATAGATCTGAACAATGCACCAGACAAGAGCAATGCAGGTCCAGGCATCAGCATTGAGGACACGGCAATTACGGCATTCTTCAGTTACAGATACCAAAATGACATACTGATTGTATTCTTGAAAAGCATTTAATTAAAAGCAAATATGGTTTGCTTTTAAGTCATTTTTCTAGGTGTTATTTTTTAAAAAAAAATAACAGTTTGGGGCAGGAAAAACGACTTTGTGATAAAGGCTTCTCTCTCTCTCTCTCTCTCTCTCCTCTAAATAAATAACCAACACTTCAGGGCATGTAGGTAAGTGTGGGGACAAAGCACAGACAGCACACACAGGCATGCTTCTTCCAGGACGACAACAAACCAGGCCTAATGGAGGGACATCTTTCCTTCAAGATCAGTGACATTACTAAGTATCATCTATTCTGATGGTGTTTAAAATTTTTTCTGTTGTTATTATGATGATGATGATGATTATTATTATTATTATTATTATTATTATTATTATTATTATTATTATTGAGACAGGATATTACTCTGTAGACCAGGCTTGCAGAAAAATCACAGGAAGTATACAGTTTAAAGAAAAATTAGAGAGTCAAAAGAAGAAAAAAAAAGAAAGAAAGAAATTAATGAAGGCAATAACAGGGCTTACTGTGCTCCACCCTCCTTCCCGGGTTGAGGGAAGTTCTTGGCTACCTTGTCTTCATTTTAGGCAACAACTACAATTCAGGTTTGGGGTTGCTGGCCAATGCCTGGCAGGAATACGCAGGGAACCCCCTCTCTCAGAGAAATGAATGCATAATACCGCAATAAATAAACATGAGCAAAACTGAAAGAAACGTGGAATGCAATGCAGGGGCGGGACGGGGCGGGGCGGGAAGTTGGAAGGGGGCTGAAGGGCTGGTGAGAGGTAGAACAAGATTTATTTAACATGGCCAGATTGGGAAGAAGACCAAAGAGATCCTGCCAGGCCTGTCTCCCTTTCTTCCTCTTCACCCTAAAAAAGTAAACGTTTGATTATTAGGAATAAATAACAACAACAACACTAATAATAATAAATTTAAAATAATTTTGAGATGCTCACTGCTTCGGCAGCACTCAGGAGGAAGTCCTGAGCCAGGCAGTGAGACAATGTGGCTGCAGACCTGAGGGTAAAGCTGGCCTTGATGGCTTCCAGATAAAACTTAATCAAATTAAAATGGGAAGTAAAATCAAATAAGCTAAAATACACGTGGGCGTAGAGTAGCTTTCCTCAGAAAGCTGGAAGTGGCTGAGTTCGGAAATCAGCATGGATGTTCCTGTTGCCTGCTCCCTGTGGCGATATGCAATATTCTGGAAATACCTCTTCCATTCTAAGAGACTTTTGCTGGACCTCACAGCCGGAATTAATAATACACCTTGAAGTCACTCAAGACTTCCACCCTCCTGTGTACTCAAGACTGTTTGCTTAACCTGCCATTAGGAGAACAATGTAGCAATCAGCATTGCTCCCTTGGATTTCCCTTGTAACCAGTTTTTACAATCTAAGCTTGATGTAGAAGAAACTCAAAAGTAATAGAACTGTTGTTATAAAGGACTCACTAACAGATTTGCTTAGGAGACCTTAATTCACACAAGTGGAATTTAGCTGAAGGAGCTCTGCCTCCAAAATACCCAAAAGGTGAGTGGTCTGCTAACCAGGCCTATTGGAGATGAGAGCAATTTAGGATCCTCGGAAGTTAACGTTTACTCACCAGGATTGCCTAGCTGATGGGCAGCTCACCAGGGTAGCTCAGGGTCACAACCATCATTAAGTGCCGGTTTGCCGTTAACTTCCCAGTGTTCTTATCAGGAATAACACAGCTCTGCCAGGTGGGCAAGATGGAACTGAGTAACAACTCTTGGAAAAGAACAACACTGGTGTACCTAATAAATCTGGCAATATGTAATCTCCTGTGCAAATCTCCCATCTGTCTGAGAATTGCAATCTCCTATTGAAAGTGTAACCTGGGGCCAGGCCCAAAGAGATTTAAGGATGACAGCATATGTGGAATACATAACCCTAATATGTATACGAGCTAATGAAATCTGTTGGGGGTCAACTCTTATTTGGGCGTTAGCCCCAATGGACCAGGTACTTAAGAGTTTTCCTTCATTTCTAACCTTGTGGAGGAATTTCTCATTGAGAAGGCACATTATTTCTGTAACAATATAATTAAATCAGTTTTATTAGAACAATGGAAACTGGAAACATCATTTACCAATTCTTGCACAGCATCTGGTGGAAACATACAGAGGGTGCTACTGTGTGGCTCTACCCAGGACTGTGTTCAGGAATTTTGTGGACTGAAAACGACCTTGGTGGTGGTATATAAAGCAGGGAAAGGGCAATGTACAAATGAGAGTTTTTACTATATTGTGTTTTGGAAGACTTGAGTTGCTAAACATCACATTTTTTCTTATTTTTTTTCCATTTCCTTTTCCTGTTTTTTCTATTATTTTTGTAGAGCCCTTGCAGTGTGTTGAAACCCTTTTCAAAGCTCTTAGGTGTTTACATCTTTTAATTTTTGTGAGTTAAAGTATTCACTGACCACACATTCCTTCTTACTTTTTAATTCTCCATGTCACAAGCCTGACTGCAGTGTTTGTTAGAGAAGGAAGAATGAGATGTGGGAAGAACCGCAGAGCACATCTCCGGAAGGTGAGCAGATGAGAAGCCTTGCCCATTCCAGAAGGCATCTGCCGCTTCTCTTCCGTTTGCAATGCCCAGTGATGGTTGGGGATGAAGGTATGTCATCACTGTTAGGAAAATGGTTGACAAAATCACTTCAGGTCTTTGCTGTTTACAATACACATTCTGGCAGGTGGGTGGGGTAAGAAAATAATGATTTCATGGAGAGGTGGTGGTGCACGCCTTTAATCCCAGCACTCGTGAGGCAGAGTCAGGAGGATCTCTGAGTTGGAGGTCAGCCTGGTCAACAGTGTGAATTCAAGGACAGCCGGGGCTACACAGAAAAACTCTTATCTTGAAAGACAATAATAGAAAGAAAGAATGCCCGGGCGGTGGTGGCGCACGCCTATAATCCCAGCACTCGGGAGGCAGAGGCAGGCGGATCTCTGTGAGTTCAAGGCCAGCCTGGGCTACCAAGTGAGTTCCAGGAAAGGCACAAAGCTACACAGAGAAACCCTGTCTCGAAAAACCAAAAAGAAGAAAGAAAGAAAGAAAGAAAGAAAGAAAGAAAGAAAGAAAGAAAGAAAGAAAGAAAGAAAGAAAATAATGAAAAATAGTGATTTCCACCCCCCCCCACACACACACCTTTGGCTAGTGCAGATGAAGACAAGGGTTGGCATATGTTATCTCACATCTGAGTTTCATTTTTGGTCTACAAAGCAAGTTCCAGGACAGCCAGGAATGTTACACAGAGAAACCCTGTTTCAAAAAACAAAAACAAAAACAAAAATATACATAGCGCATCACACACTGAACAATGGATGTTTACCCTTCCCATTCTCAGATCTGCAAAATACATGCAATTGTTCTTAATAGCCAAGAAAAGGAACAGGCCGACATGGGAAAGAATTATCATTTTTTTTAATGGCTAGTCTGCTCTCAGAACCAGCAGGAGCATTGGAGAACTGGTTACAGGGATGCAAAGCCAGGAAGTAAAGGAGGAACAACACCTAAAACAGTGTGTGTTGTGATTGCTCATTGATATCCTAAGCACCATGCTCTCCATCTTATGTCTAGTACTACTATTATATGCTTATCAACTTCCATCATGACTAGAAAATTCTGTTATGTTCTTTGTTGTTTTCTGTTGTTGTTGTTGTTGTTGTTTTTCCTATTAGAAACTGAATGCAGATCAGTGACAAGCATTTTGAATCCCCTGTAGGAGGTTTCTCTGCCAATGCAATAAGCCTAATCAAGACAAATTGATAAGACCAGGTTCAATCTGAACAAAGCACTCCCGAGTGATCTCGGGGGGGAAGGAAGGAAGAGAAATCCTATCGCGGGTCTATGGACTGGAGCTTAAATACCCTGTAGGTGTGGTCTTGCGCAGCCCTGGGGGAGGAGCCATTGTTTAGCGGGCTTTCTGAGGGGCAGGGTTTGGAGAGGGAGAAGGGAACTGAGGCGGAGCTTCCCAGCTAAACAATCAGGAAAGGTGCATTTCATTAACAGACATAACTAGCGCTGTTAATCCCACAGACTTGAGGAAGACCACTGACCGCAAATTATGGCCAAATCAAAGCAAGCTTTATTCTGTGTACAGCAGAGCCAGGATAGCAGCTGTCTCCCCCAAGATGAGGTTCAAGAGAGCAGTCCTGAGCCAATTTCTCAAGCCTCTTTTATTGGGCAAAACCTCAAAGTGGGAGATTTTACAAGCATTCGTGGTTACAGAAGTGAGACCAGGCAGTTAAGGAAATCTTCCTGTAACATTTATTACTGACCATTCTGTGTTCACAGGGGTGGGGTGCAGCCCAATTCCAAAAAAGCAGAAACTTCAGTTTTACGGTAAATAGAAACCTAATTTAACTAGAGTCTTAAAATGGCTCCCAGGGACAAAATGGAGTCAGAATGGTTTCTCAGTGCCAATCATAGACATGAAGGAAGCTTGGAAACGTGTTTATTTGGTCTTTTGAGCATTTGTAGTGACAGCACCCTGTACTATGAGAATGCAGAGGCAGGAAGAGACACCAAGATGGCCGAAAGAATTGTATTTCTCTTGAGGTGCTGTCATAGTTTAGATCTGGAACATTCTTCAAAGGTCTGTGAGTTAAAGTCTTGATCCCTGGCATGACACTATTGGGAAGTCACAGAAATTTTAAGCAGTGGAGCCTCTTGGCATTACGCCTATCAGGGCACCAGCCCCTTTTTTCTCTCTTGTAGTTCTGGACATAGGGTGAAGGGTTGCACACTGTGAACACACTTCTGTAGGGCTATGGCTACTGCCTCACTGCAGGCCTGCAACAATGGGGCCAACTTACTGTGGCCTAAAACGGTGCACCAGAATCAATGTTTTCTGCTCACAATCTTCTTACATCAGACACTGCTGCAGGAAACGGGAAGGTGACTAACACATATGCCTATGTGGAAAAACTCAGATGGTTTTAAAGATGTGCTCTTATATACCCGTTGTTTTATTCCCTAATGGACAGCAGAAGGCAGGAAACATTTCCCAGAGCCTGGTGACATTGCACCTACATGTCCTGCAACGATGTGATGTTTTTACCCTGGAGAAAAAAAAAAGTAATACTCAAGCGTGCACAGAACATGTACCCATCATCTCACTCCCCAGACACCGACGAGGATGATGTGTTCGTTGTGTAAACATTGGAATTGTCATTACAAAATGACACAGTGTTTGCCAATTGTCCTCATTATAAATATAAATATTAACTGGCAATATGTGGAAGAATACAAAAAGCCAACTAATTGGCTTCTACTGTAATTAGCAACTGGAAGGCAAATACTTACCATTGTAATCAGCTACATTAGGAAGCACTTCCTGTACAGATCTAGTTAGCAATTTAAATAGTTCAGAAATTATATGTTTATTAATAGGGGGAAATTGCTAGCAAATAAATGTCTTTTGTATTGTCTTGTGTAAAGACCCAGATACGGCCCCATACTGGACCATTCTGAGCTGTGGCTTGTGGGCTGACACAGCTGTAATTAGGCAGGCGCGCAGCTGTAAACACCAGGCACATGGACTGATGGAGCCTGTTCAGCTGTGAAGGATTTCATTCCTGATTTATGCTCTGAATAAAAACACTCAATAGAGATGTGGCTAAAAAGGAAAGATTGAAACTGAGAAATATTGACTCTTTCATGGGGCATTGAAATATTGTAAATGCAATATTGAAAAGATTGTTCACAAAGTCTTATGTCAGTTATGTGGTTTTGTTGTTGTTGTTTTTATAGCAATGGAGATCATCAGTATGCTAATGATTTCAATTAATAGGGTGATGTGGTCAAATTATGGTTGAGGATTATGCTGATGGCAATCTGCTTATTTTTAATATCTGTGCCTTATATTGAGAATTCATATATTAAAGTTCTGATGTATATCTAAGATAGAACTCAGGTGTGTTCTGTGGCAGAGGTGCCTCAGTCCAGTCTTAGGTTTCTAGGCAGCAAAACTCTGCTTTGTATCATTCACATAGTTCTAGCTAAGTGGCTTCCCATAGTCCTCCACATAGTCCTTCCCATAGTCCTCCACATAGT
>CABHPH010142825.1:0-50203 GCA_902168325.1 Peromyscus nudipes
CAGCAATTTCCATTAACATTTGGTTGTCTCTCTTGTGATCCTTCTCCAGTTTTAAGAAGTACACTGATTCCAAGTGTACTTCTTGCCGGCTAGCATCTACATGTCGTGGTACAACTACCACCTTCAGCTTCAGGATGTCCTTTGCCTGGGCACAGGACAGCTGGAAGTGTCTGGTAGCTAACATTCTTTCTACACTTTTTTTTTGAGACAAGGTTTCTCTGTGTAGCTTTGGAGCCTGTCCTGGAACTCACTCTGTAGCCCAGGCTGCCTTTGAACTCATAGAGATCCACCTGCCTCAGTCTCCCGGGTGCTGGGATTGAAGGTGTGCGCCACCACCACACGGCTTACTGTCTGCATCTTGTCTTGAACCAGTGACGGGAGTGTGGAGGTAAAAATACTGCGTTTTGACCCTAACTGGGATAACGGCAAAGCGGCATCTGTGCTGTCGGCCGCCCTCCCTGCAGGGGTGGGAGCAGAGTCTGCCCTTTTCTCCAGCATTTTTCTTAGGTCGTCTTCCCTTGCCCTTCTTGGTCTTCCCTGTTCTACTTCCTACTCTCCTGTCAAATTTTCTTGGGAATAGGTCCCAACCAGGACCGGCAATATGATTTATGTGACTCAAGACAGAATGAAAAAAATGCTCAAAATTATTTAAGAATTTCAAAATGTTAGGGCTGAGCATTAAGTCAATCATAGGTTTCTGTGTAGTGCACAGGTGTGTGACTTTCCTTTGCACAGGAGTGACGCTGGCCTAGATTCTGATACATCATTTTCACTTGAGTCTTTCTTCATCTCAGGCTCTAATTCTAGAGAATCTCAAGCAAAAATAACAGCTATTAAAGTAACAACAAGCTCAGCTAGCTACTACCAGACCTGTTTGTATAAACCACCAGTATCCCACACCTAATTGGAAGAAGAATTATGCTCTCATAGGTAGAGCCTTGGCCACAGAAAGAGCTATAGTCATCAGGAATGATCTGGGTTAATGAGGTGAGAAAATGAGCTTCAGTCAGGATTCTGATGGACACTAAAGTGCCCTGTGAATTTGTGCCTTGTCCTAGAAATGCCTTTCCTAAAGAAGTTCTAATGGCAGTTGGTTGAAAGAGGTACCTATAAGGAAGTAAGGCTGACGGCGCTGGTTGGAAAGACAAGCCCCTCTCAATGCAGAGACAGTAGAAGCCTCAGCTGAGCCTACAGCCTAGTTGGGGACTGAAGCTGGTGGGTGTATAGAGTTGGCCTGAATTGAGTCCATGGCATTGACCTTTGTGTTTTGCTTTTCTGTTTTTTTGTTTGTTTGTTTTAAATGGGGTCATGGAATGATCTTTGTGTCTCTATATTTTACATTACTAGAAAGAAGCAGTACTTTAACAAAGTAGATTGTTAGAGTAGTGCCCATTGACAGAGATGCTCAGTAACTGGGAACAGCTGTGGCAGCCTACAGCAGGGACCTGGGAGAGGCTTTACAGGAGGGCATCTCCCAGATTCTACTTGGGTTGATGATTAGGAATAATAGGAGTATGGAGCTAAACCCAAGAGGGGAGTGACCTTAGATTTTACTTTGTTTAATTTGTTTGGGGGAACACATGCTCTGGTGAGTGTGCAGAGGTCAGAAGACAGGTTTGAGGAGCCACTTATTCTACCTTTACATGGGTTCGAGCTTTCAAACTCGAGTAACGTGTCTTTACTCTCTGAGCTAGCTCACCAGGCCCCCTAAGCTCAGATTTTTATGTTGTACTGGGGCAATTGCTGGTTATACTTTATCTGATATCATGGGCTTATTGAATTTCCTATTTTGTTCTTTCCCAGGATTCCTTTAAACTCTTCTCTTCCCTCCATTTGTTGACTGTATTTTCCACCCTCTCCCTCAATGGCTCCAAAATAAAGCAAATAAATCAGTTGCCTGTAAAAGAATCAGTTTCTGTGAAAGAACAGTAGAGGAGCAAGATGAAGTCAGTCTTACAGGGGGAGGTTTGGGAGTTGAGTTTGTAGTACATAAAGGAGTTGTAAGAGAGAAATCTATAGATTCAATGCAATCCCCATTAAAATCCCAACACAGTTCTTTACAGATCTTGAAAGAACAATATTCAACCTCATATGGAAAAACAAAAAAACCCAGGATAGCTAAAACAATCCTGTATAATAAAAGAACTTCTGGAGGTATCACTATCCCTGATTTCAAGCTCTACTACAGGGCTATAGTAATAAAAACCTCGCAGTATTGGCATAAAAACATACAGGTGCATCAATGGGATTGAATCAAAGACCCAGATATAAACCCACACACCTATCGACACCTGATTTTCAACAAAGAAGCCAAAAATATTCAATGGAAAAAAGAAAGCATCTTCAACAAATAGTGCTGGCATAACTGGATGTCAACATGTAGAAGATTGCAAATAGATCCATATCTGTTGCCGTGCACAAAACTCAAGTCCAAGTGGATCAAAGACCTCAGCATAAATCCAGATACACTGAATCTGATAGAAGAGAAAGTGGGAAATAGCCTTGAATGTATTGGCATAGGAGACAACTTCCTGAACCAATAGTGCAGACACTAAGATCAACAATTAATAAATGGAACCTGATGAAACTGAAAAGCTTCTGTAAGTCAAAGGACACCATCAATAGGTCAAAACGGCATCCAACAGAGGGCTGATTGCCAGAGTATATAAAGAACTCAAGAAACTAGACATCAAAAAAACCAAATAATGCAATTTAAAAATGGGGTACAGATCTAAACAAAGAATTCTCAACAGAATAATCTCAAATGGCCGAGAAACACTTAAAGAAATATTCAATATTCTTAGTCATCAGGGGAATGCAAATCAAAACGACTCTGAAATGCCATCTTACACCTGTCAGAATGGCTAAGATCAAAAACACAAGTGACAGCTCATGCTGGAGAGGATGTGGAGCAAGGGGAACACTCCTCCATTGCTGGTGGGAGTGCAAACTTGTACAGCCACTTTGGAAATCAGTATGGCAGTTTCTCAGAAAACTGGGAATCAATCTACCACAAGACCCAGCAATACCACTCTTGAGTATGTACCTTGTGGATGCTCAATCATACCACAAGGACACTTGCTCATCTATGTTCATTGCAGCTTTATTTGTAATAGCCAGAACTTGGAAACAACCTAGATGTCCCTCAACCAAAGAATGGATAAAGAAAATGTGGTACATTTACACAATAAGTATTACCCAGCTGTTAAAAACAATGACATCATGAAATTTGCAGGCAAATGATGGAACTAGAAAAAAAGTCATCCTGAGTGAGGTAACCCAGACTCAGAAAGACAAACATGGTATGTACTCACTCATAAGTGGATATTAGCTGTAAAATAAAGGATAACTGTGCTATAATCCACAGACTTAGGTAACAAGAAGGGTTCAAGGGGGGATACCCAGATATCCCTGGGAGGGGAAAATAGAAGAGATTTCACGAATGGACTTTGGGCAGGTGGGGATGGGAACATGAGTGATCAGGTTGTGGGGGAATGGAAGGGGACAGTACTGAAAAAGACTATTGGAAAGGGGAGGAGCACTTCAGGTCAGGTAGAAACCTGATACAAGGGAATCTCCCAGGTATCTACAAGGAGGACCCCAGCTAAGATTCCTAGCAAAAGCAGATTTGTAGCCTGAACTGGCCATCTCTTGTGACCAGGCAAGACTTCAAGTTGAAGAACTGGGACACCAACCTAGCCACATAACCTTCAACCTACAGTCTGTCCTGCTTATGGGATGTGCTTAGGTAAGGGTGGCCTAGAGATTGAGGGAGTGGCCAGCCAATGACTGGTCTAGTCTAAAACCCATGCCAGGCGAGTAAGCCTACCCCTGACATGGTCTGGAACACCAGTACCCACAGGCAGGATGACCTGGAGACCTAGGATAGAACCAAACATGTCTGGAGGAAAAAAATGTCATTGTAATGATGCCTAATGATATTCTGCTATACTCAGAGTGGTATCTAGCCCAATTGTCATCAGAGAGACTTCATCTAGCAACTGATGTAAACAGATGCAGACCCACAGCCAAACATTAGGTAGAGCTCAGGAAATCTGCAGAAAATGAAGAGAAAGGATTGTAGGAGCCAGAGGGGTCAAGGAAACCACAAGAAAACCCACAGACTCAACTAACCTGGGCTCAGAGGGGCTCATAGAGACTAAACCCATAACCAGAGAGCCTGCATGAGATTGACCTAGGTACTCTGCGTATATGAGATAGTTGTGTAGCTTTGTCTTCTTGTGGGACTCCTAACAGTGGGAGCAGGGACTATCTCCAACTCTTCTGCTGGCTTTTGGGACCCTACTCAACATACTGGGTCTCCTTGTCCACCTTTAATACATGGGGAAGTACTGCAACTTGATATGCGATGTTTTGTTGATATCCATGGAAGGCCTGCCCTTTCCTGAAAAGAAATGGAGAAAGAGTGGATTGAGGGGGTAGGGACAGAGGGAGATTTGGGGGGCCTGAGAAGAGAGGAAGGAGGGGAAACAGCAGTCAGGTTGTAAAATAAGTAATCATGAAACATTAAAAGGGTGGGGTGGGGGAGTTAAGAGAATGGCTTCTAAAGTCCCAAGTCTATGAACACCAAATTTTACATAAGAAGTGCCTTTTCCCCTTGTATAACCTTTCTCCCCTTCCCAAAACAAGCAAAATAAATGATTTTATAGCCCAAGATAGCTACTCTTTAAAATGGATTGCAGTTTATATGTGAATGTACTGTGAATTTTTTGTTCTCTATTCAATGACACTCCTCTGTAAGCTTTTTGTCAATGTTCAATAACATCATTATAACTAAAGCATCAGTAGGAAAGGATTCTGAAGAGTTGGGGGAAATGAGGCTGAACAGTGAGCCCTGTTGAGATCAGGTTCCATAGACCAGAACAGTTGTGTAGGGATCAGCTTCCCTCCCTGTGGTTTTTCACTTGTCCTGTTGCACACAGCTACCCTCTGTCTGAACCTGCCCTAGATGTTGTGAAGAACTACCTTCTTTTGAGTAGCTTAGTGTTCCACAAACTGGTTTTTCTGCTCAGTCAGAGGCTGCCATATTGCCATGTAGAAGTTAGCTAAGGGAGAAGCAGCTAGAGTCCTGAGAATCCCTAAGTAGCCTGTTGTAACTCATATGGCCAAAAGAAAGAACTATGATCCAATGATAGCTACAGATCAGAAGGCAATTTAATATAGTTCCATCCTCAAGTGAGTCAAGGTCATCAGTTACTAACTCAGTATAAGTTTTCTGTATCACTATCAAGCTAGACCCTTGATCTAGAGAGTGGAGGTCCCAAGTACTATTGCCTAGAGGGTAAATATATTGACTCAAGAGTTCATGAATTTCCCATCATTGGAAGAGTCAATAGATGGCCAATCAAAAAAATGGAGAGCAAATGATAAGGGGAAACATCCCAAATGTCCATTGTAGGAGACAGAGTGCCTCAATTTCCAGTATCTTACAAAGAAATGGTACATGGAAAAGATGCCATGAATGTATTTTTTGAACACTGAAGGTATATTTCATAAGCATATAGATTACTTTATGAATATATTTGTAATGATTTTTTGGCAAAATATTAAAAATTACTTTCTTAGTGGGATTTTAGATATCAGGCAAATCTCTCTCTTCTTCCATGCCTCCATCATACAATTTTCACACAACCCATCAAACCTCCAGATACACTGTTGCTAGAGTTTTCCTGCCTGGCCCATGGTCAGGACAAATCTCTCTCACCTGCCAGTCCCACAGCCACTCAGACCCAACCAAGTAAACACAGAGACTTATATTGCTTACAAACTGTATGGCCGTGGCAGGCTTCTTGCTAACTATCCTTATATCTTAAATTAATCCATTTCTATAAATCTATACCGTGCCACGTGGCTTGTGGCTTACTGGCATCTTCACATGCTGCTTGTCATGGCGGCGGCTGGCAGTGTCTCCCTCCTCTGCCTTCCACTCCCAGAATTCTCTCAATTCTCCCCTCTGTTAGTCCCGCCTGTACTTCCTGCCTGGCCACTGGCCAATCAGTGTTTTATTTATTGACCAATCAGTGCAATTTGACATACAGACCATCCCACAGCAATACACAGAGACATTGGGCCTGGCTTGAACGTTTGAGACGCCAAACACCCCACCCCCAGTAACACACTTCCTCCAACAAGGCCATACCTCTTAATCCTTGTCAAGTAGCACCGCTCCCTGATGCCCAAGGACTCAAATATATGAGCTACGGGGGCCATTCCTATCCAAACCATCGCACTTTAAAGTTTGTTTTATTTAAGTTTTTTTGTCCTTTAGGTCACATATTCTTCTTCTTTTTAGTATTAATTTTAATGTTTTCTTTGATATTCATAAAATATTTTAGATTAAACTATCCATTACATATGTATATTACATTTTGTTAAAAAATTGTCCAAAGCATTGGAAGGAAATAATAGGCATGTTGTCAGCTAACATTTGTTAAGACCTTACTCTGTGTAATGCACTGTTCTAAGAACTTTATACAGTTATTTCATGAATTGAAACCTCAATCATCTTAAAATTTTATAGATGAAATATTTGACACATCTTACAGCAAATGAATAAAGTTATAAAATGTAATTGCTTCCCCTGTATTATTGGGGGATTGTTGTTTTTCCACTGGCACAGAGGCTGCAGCTGAATCTACTGCTGTTTCAGTCATAACTGTGGCTCTGCAGCTATTGGCCTGCTTCTCAGGCAATGGCCTAGTGGGACTTCTACATCCCATCGGATCCACCTCCTGCTGCTGCCACCAAATGTAGTTTTCAATGAAATCTCTATCATTTTATTTACTACTAAAGACTTGAGAGTCAGAGGCTGGGGTGAAAACTTGCTAGTTCAGAGAGGTTGAGGAGCAACTAGCTGACCTTCCATCTCTGGCATCCGAAAAACAGAGCATCTCTTCTGTTGCTCCAAACCAAAAAGAACTGCCACACTCAAAGTCCCTGTCTACTGTGTATCTCTATCAGTTTTCCTGACTCCCATTGACTCTCTATAACACCAGACATTAATGGGGTATGTACACATACATGTAGGCAAAACACTAATACATGTAGAAAGAGAAGGGAGGGAGGAAGGAAAGAAGGGAGGGAGGGAGGAGGGAGAGAGAAATGAAGAAAGAAAGAAAAAAGGAGAAAGGAAGGAAAAGAAAGGAAGAACGAGTGAAAGAAGGAAAGAAAGAAAAAGAAACATCAAATAGACAGGTCACAGAAAAGCAGGGACTTGTCAGCCATAGTCCTCAGATTCTATCTGGTGACATTCTTAGCCTTTTAGTTGATGCGAACTGGGGGTCTGCTTATACATCCCAAAGGATTTACCTTTTGGTCACAAAGGTGTGACCTTACCAAATTCACATACAGAGGCGAGCAATAAATGGCTGTTAATAATGCCCAAGGCTAATTTGTCTCAAGACTTCCATTTTTCTACCCTCCCCACATCACTAACATTGTGAATTGTCACTCCTCCTGGCAAAAGGCTCAAAGAAAGGTGTGGTTCTTCCTAGGAGATTCTGTTCATAGTTCTCCCTGTTAGCCAGGCATCATGTTGTGTGCAGGTACAGGCCAAATACTCATTTCTCCTCATGGGTAGGAAGGGCTCATTCCCAGTATGTGATGTAGATGCAGCTGAGCAGAAGGTCAAAAAGCAGCCTTTAGGAGGAGAGATGGTAAAGCCATTAAGAAAAAAGTTCCTGCAACAGATTGTCAAAATCTACTAGCCCTTGGGATCCAAATCAGATTGTTAGTATATTTTATTTATTTTGGGTGCATGTGTGTGCATGTGTGCGGGTGCACTTGTGTCAGAGCCCATAAAAGTGGGTCAGAGGACAACTTTTGAAAGTTAGTTCTCTCCTTCCACTTGTGAGTCCTAGGGATTGAACTGATCTCATCATGCTTGGTGGTAAATGCCTTTACCTCTGAATCATCTCTACTCCTATTTTTTCCTTTTTTTTTGTCCTCTGTATTTGACATACCATGTAACATATAATAGGGATAATATACCTAAAATTAAAACAATCAAGAACACTGGCCTACCAAAGAGAAGGTAACAGATAATGGAAATAAACATTTTAAACAAGCAAAATTTATACATTTCTAGACATTAGATTGTATGTTTAGCAATGTTTATATGTTTCATAGTTATTTATGAAACTGTGAACAGTTTTACTTATATCTGGAGTATTTAAACAATTATCTGTCTATCTATCTATCTATCTATCTATCGTATATCTATCTATCTATCATATATCTATCTATCTATCATCTATCTGAGACAGGGTCTTACTACATAGCCTTGGCTGCCCTGGAACTTGCTCTACAGAGTAGAGTAGCCTTGAACTCACAGAGATCTGCCTTAATGGAAGGACTCAATATTCTCCTGTGCAGTTCTACTAAAACCAAGATTAGCATTATTCTATCACTTGGAACAGCAGTGAGTGAAATACTGAGTACCTTGAAATTAAAAATATCAAATTATAAATGATTTAAGAAAGCTAACCATGTGAGAACCGTTCAACTGCCTGGGTACTCAGCTGTCAGTGTTGTTGAAGATGAGTGTCATCTAGAATGTCTGAGGTCCAGGTGCATGTCTTCCCAGAAGACATTAGCACACAGGATGTGAGACTTACAGATCTGAGAGTTCATGCATGAAGGGTTGTCCTGCAGGAATAGGTTAGAAGCGTCTAGATGGAGTCCTTCCCTCCAGGCAGGATGGAGTCTGGGAGGCCATTGTTAATTTGTGTTTGTTCTGAGTTTTCTCAGTTGATAAAACCATGGTGTTCTTAATCTTCAGAGGAAGGCTCTGTGACCCATTCTCAATTTTTAGTTATCATATTTTAAAGTCCCTTACGTGTTCCCCTTTAGTAAAGATGGCTCCAATAATTTTAAATGTTTTGTAGGCTGTCAAGTACTTACTTTATAAGGAGATAATGGATATTTTCCAAAAGGGGAAGATCTTAGTTAATTTTGATAATTATTAACATTATTTGTCTCTCTAATAGTCCAAGCTTATGAACAGATTTAAATATTTGTCCATTAAATTGAGTTCCATGACTACTGTGTGATTTAACAGATTTTTTTTTTCCTGGAGCTGTGGACCGAACCCAGGGCCTTACGCTTGCTAGGCAAGCGCTCTACCACTGAGCTAAATCCCCAACCCCCAGAAAATTTGTAAAATTTTTAAATAGGATTAGTTTTGTTTTTTCTTTAAGATTTACTCTTTTTTTTTTTTTTTGAGACAGGTTCTCTCATTGAGTAGCTCCGACTAGAACAGAACTTAATATATAGATCAGGCTGGCCACAAACTCAGAGCCTCACCTGCCCCTGCCTCTCCATTGGCGGTATTAAAGATGTGCAACAACGCATTTGGCTAAGATTTGCTTATTTTTGTTCTATGTGTATGAATGTTTGTTTGTCTGTATGTGTATGTACTATATGCATATAGTGGTGTCTTAAGAAGGTTGGAAGAGGGTGTATGATCCTCTGGAACTCAAGTTCAGACAGTTGTGAGCCACCATGCCAGTGCTGGGAACTGAACCTGGGTCTTCTACAGGAACTGCAAGTGCTTTTAACAGCTGAGTTATCTCTCTGGTCCTCTGGTATGATTCTGTTTCTTTCTTTTTGTTGAAAATTCATACAATATATTCTGATAATGGTTTTCCTGCCCTCAAGTCTCGCCAGATCCTCCCCACCTCCTCACCTATCCAGCTCCATGCCTCTTTTCTCTCTCTCTTTAGAAAAAACAAAACAAAACAAAACAGGAAAATAAACAAAACAAAATTGAAAAACAAACAAAAATGAGAAGGCACACAAGAAACACACAAAGACAGACAGACACAAACAAAACCTATAAAAAATACAAAATTGGAAACCATAATATACAAGCAAATGACAAGATTTAAAAATAACCAAACAAAGCAACGTGAGACAAAAAAAAAAATCTCCAAAAGCAGCACTAGGTTCATTTTGTACTGGCCGTCCACTACTGGGCACGGGGACTCTCCTTAAGTGTGGTTTGTATTCCCACAGAGACACTATAAGATAAAAAAAAAATGATTTTTCCTTCGCAGGGGGTTGTCAATTGGAGATAGTTTCTGTATTAGAGATGGGAGACCATGTCGACTTTCCCATCTCAGTACTGATACCTCATCTGTCTTGAACCTACACAGGCCCTGTTTCTGCTGCCATGGTCTCTGTAAGCTCATGTGTGCATCAGTCCTTTTGTATCTGGAAGACAGAGTTTCCCGAGTGCCGTCCATCCCCTCTGGCTTTTACAATCTTTCTGTCTCCTCTTCCTCATAGCACCCTGAGCCCTGAGGGGAGGGGTTTGAGAGAGACATCCCATTTAGGACTGAGTGCTCCAAAGCCTCCCAATCTCTGCATATTGTCAGTTGTGGGTCTCTATGTTAGTTCCCATCTACTGCAAGAGGAAGTCTCTTTGATGATGGCTGAGAGAGGCAATATCTATGGATATAGCAGTATGTCATGAGGAGTCATTTTATGTCTGTGTCCTTTATTTGGTTTTCCCCTAAGCCCATGCCTATCCAGTCTCAGGTTCTTAGCCACCCAGGCAGTTTCAGGCATGGATTCCATCTTGTGGATTGGGCCTTAAATCCAATCAAACAGTGGTTGGTTACTCCCACAACTTTTATGCCAGTATTTCACCAATTTATTTTGCAGGTAGGTTACTGTAGGTCAAAGAGTTTGTAACTGGGTGATATTGATGATAATTTTTTTCCCTCTGGTAGCATGCAGAGTACCTTCCAGTACTAGAAACACTATCCAGGAGTGGTGAAGGCTCTAGTTAGGCGCCAGTTCGAATTCTCGGTGTTAGAAATGAGATATATAAATGTTATCTTCAGCAGTAGAACTGTACCATCAGTTTGTAGCTAACAACCAATATCCTCGGCAATAGCGTGAGTTGTTTGAGTGTGTCCATGGGGCCCCCTTTGCTAACAGCTCAATTATAAGTAACCCATTTCCAGCATAGAAAGTTTCACTTGGGGGCAAAAGATGGCTAGTTAGGGTTAGAATAATTCTTTTTATAAGAATTTTCTCTACTGTTGAGGCAATAGCTATCCTGTAAGGGGGGGACTTTATTCAATGAGATATCCAAAGCAACAAGAAAATAAAAATACAAATAAAGTCTTACCACAAGTTTTAGATATCTCATTTAGTAAAAGGTTAAAACAAAGTCCTTGTTTTCCTAAGTCAGTTTCTAAAAAAAAAAAAATACTAAAAATACATCAATACTTAAGAAAAGCTTATCATTGTAGGCAGAGAATTAGGCATCAATTCTATCGCAGAGTATTGAATTTTGACCTTTAAAATTTAGTAACTGTTGTACAGGACTATCTTCAGGGTTTTTTGACCTGCTCTCAAAACATCACTACTGTGCTTGTTGGTAGTGGATATTCCTCACTGAAGAAGAGGGTGGGGAAAGCCGTGGGATTTTCACTTCGGTGTATAGCCATTCCTCCCAATCAAGTATATGTTGTTGTGCACTAATTACACATGGCCGTGGGATCTTAGGAAAGGGCTAGAGTATACAGGTGACTAGGGAGGGGGACTTCATCCTCAAAGCAATGAGAAGTCATCATCGTTCCTGGGTGCAGACATTCCAGAGCTACCTTAACGTTGTCTATGTGTCTGCCTATAAGCCCTCACCCATTGGTCCCTAAGACGCCTACTAAACCTGCTGGTTCTTCATACCTCACCCCCTGAACTTTGGTGGAATTAAACTTTGTTTTTTTTTCATTGGAATCTCATAAAGAGGCAGTGGACACTGTCTAGACCTCACCTCCCCACAATCGACTTCGTTATTACCATACTCAGTTTCTGATACTCCTTCTACAACATACTTTAAACTTTTAACTTTGTTTTCATCTATTTCTGTTTTGTAACCACCTTCACCTTACCATACAAAGTCTTTACCTTTCTTTTTATTTTTTAAAAAATATTATTTTATGTGTGTGGGTGTTTTGCCTACATGCGTGCCTGTGTACCATGTGTGTGCCTGGTGCCCGTGGAGGCCAGCAGAGGGCATTGAATCTCCTAGAACTGGAGTTATAGACAGCTGTGAGCCAGCGTGTGGGTGCTGGGACTCAAACCCACATCCTTGGAAGAGCATCCAGTGTTCTTAGTGGCTGAGTCAGCCCTTCAGTCCCATGGTACTTCTTCTTAACTTTCTCTTATCAAAAATGTATCTCATACACTAGATTTCCTTTTCTGTATTTGTGGGTTCCTTTCTTAAACCTTATCATCATCATTCTTATTGTTATTTTTGCACAATTTAGAAAATGCTTTCCTTTTCAAGATGATTATATTTTAAATGAAAGCCCAGGAGACTGTATCTAAAACTCAGATGATCTACACAGTATTTTAACTATCTAATAGGTACAAATCCAGATAAAACACCTTAATAGTCTTGTGTTTTCTTAACAAATTCTAAGTATGTGTTAAAGGTTTAAGTCATTGTAACAGGCACTCTGAAATTGCTTTGTTTTAAAAAATAAAAAAAAAGCACTTACTTCTCATTAGGGTTCATGAGACATCCAGAGCAGGGTAGTTTTTGTATTCCTACTGTGTTTCTTATAATGGCAGACCTAGATTGTGGTGATTTACTATTAGGAGGAAGGGCTGCGTGATGGGGCAAGATCAATTTTCTCCTAAAAGCCAGTTCATCCCTCCAGCTGTAGAGACTTTCAGGATGATCTTGTAGAACCAGAAATGAGTCAAGGATCCAGGAGATAGCATCTCCAGCAGCACTGTGTCATCAGGCACGGCTTGGGATTGTTTAAATTTAATTTTAAATGTTCATGTTGATGTCCCCAAAAGACAGACCTGGGGCCAATGGACACATTCATTTGTTTTCCAAATATGGTCACATTGTTTACATATCCTCTCTCTCCCTTGCCATTGGTTTGTTCTTCTCATTGACCCACTAGATGTGTTGGCCAAGCTTACTGAGCCAGTTTAGGCAGCTGAAGCTGGGCTTTCTTTTTCCCTTTAAAACTCTAGTTTCTTTCTGAGCCAGAGGAAAGGTAGGGCAATTTAACAACTCCAGTTTACTTGAGCACTTACTTAAAACCAATTTAATACCAAGGGTGGTAGTTCCAATAAGAATGGCGCCCATAGGCTCGTATATTTGAATGCTTCATTATCAAGGAGTGGTATTACTTGGGAGGAATTGGGAGGTGTGGCCTTACTGGAGTAGATTTGGCCTTGTTGGAGAAGTGTGTCACTGGGGGTGGGCTTTGAGGTTTCAGAAGCCCACGCCAAGCTCAGAGTCTCTCTTTTGGTCAGTAGATCAGGGTGTAGCTCTCAGCTATTTCTCCAGCACAATTTCTGCCTTTGTACTGTTGTGCTTCCCACCATGATAATGAACTAAATCTCTGAAACCGTAAGCAAGCCCCCAATTAAATGCTTTCTTTTATAAGAGTTGTCATGGTCATGGTGTCTTTTCACAACAATAGAACACTGACCAAGAAACCAAATAAACATTGTTGTAGCATGAGTCTTAAAAGTTCTTATTAATAAAATCAAACCTGAGCCGGGTTGTTGGGGTGAACACTGGAAGGTCAGAGAGACAGAATAAGCCACAGCTATCTCACCTTGCCGGATCCTCAGCTGGTCTTGTTTCCTCAGACTGGATGCCCCGAGCCCTCATCCAGAATGGGTCTCAGCTGAACTGCTGCTTGAAATCCTGAATGCTTAACCAGGCCAAATGCTTCTCTAGGGCAAAGCCTCTCCAGGGCAAAAGCCTCTAGTTTCTGGTCCTCACGCTTTATATACCTTTCTGCTTTCTACCACCACTCCCTGGGATTAAAGGTGTGGCTTTCTGGGATTAAAGGTGTGTATCACCTTGCCTGGCCGTTTCCAATGTGGCCTTGAACTCACAGAGATCCAGAGGGATTTCTGTCTCTGGAATGCTAGGATTAAAGGCGTATGCTACCACTGCCTAACCTTTATGTTTAATATTGTGGCTGTCCTGTTCTCTGACCCCAGATAAGTTTATTAGCATACACAATATTTTGGGGAACACAATACCCCCACACATTGTAGATAAACCCAACGACATATAGACAATACAGAATGCTAAGTATTTAAAAAACTAGGAATTAATAGCTCTCATTGGTATTTATTTATTTTATTAAAAGTTTCCATACAATATATTTTGATCATGTTTTTTTCTTCCAACTCTTCCCAGATTGTCTCTACCTCCCTACTCACCCAACATTCTGTTGTTCGCTTTTTTTCTCTCTCTCTCCCTGTCTCTCTCTCTCAAAAAAAGCAAAGACAAAAACCAAGAAAAAATATTTTAAAAGGCAATAAACAAACCCTTAAAAAATCAAAACAGATAGGCAAAAGAACAATAAAACAACAACAAAAAATGCCAAGAAAGAGCAAAAAAAAAAAAAAAAAAGTTCACAAAGATACAGGAGCTCATTTTGCATTGGCAAGTAATCACAGGAATGCGGTTTGCCAGGGAGTATAGTTGATATGCCCAGTAATATTCCTTTGGAAAAAACTGATTTTTCCCTTTGCCATCAGGTATCAATTGCAAATAGCTTTTTGGGTAGGAGTGGGACTTTGTGTTCACTTCCCCTTCTAGGCATTAGGATTTGGTCTGGTTTGAACCTATGCAGGTCTTGTGTGTGTTGTCACAGTCTCTGTGAATTAGTGTGTGTATCAGTTCTTTTGCTTTTGGAGGACACTCTTTCCTTGGAATCAATCACCATTTCTGGGTCATAATCTTTCTGCCTCCTCTTTTACAAACATCCTCAAGCCTTGATGGGAGGGGTTTGATGAAGACATCCATTTAGAACTGAGAGCTCTCACTGTCTGCAAATTGTCCAGTTGTGCATCTTCTGTGTTAATTCCCATTTATTGCAAGGAGAAGCTTTTCTGAGGATGGCCAACAGAGGCACTGGTCTATGGGTACAGCAGTGTATTATTAAGAGTCATTAGATTGCTAAATTCCTCTAGCAAAATAAAAGTATTAGGTTTTTCCCTAGGCCCATGATATATCTGTTCTCAGGTTCTTGGCAACGTTAGCGGTGTCAAGTATGGATTCCACATAATGGTGTGGCCTTAAATCCAACCAAAAAGTGGTTGCTTACTCCAATAATATTTGTATCACTATTGCACCAATATATCTTGCAGTCAGGTTACTTTGTAGGCCATAGGATTTGTAACTGGGTGATACTGATGGTTATCTTTCCCTTCTGGTAATGTGCAAGGTATCTTCCAGTACCATGAACACTACTATCCATTAGGGGTGAAGCATCTTGTTAGGCACCAGCTCAACTTCTTCATGTTTGATGACAAAGGTAGGTGTTTTCCTCAGCAATAGGCTCTGCCATCAGGTTGTGAAGAGTAATCAATAACCTTGGCAATAGCCAGTGATGTTTGGGGTAGGGGTTCATGGGACATCTTTGGCCAATGACTCAACAAGATGTCACTCATTTCTGACATAGGAGGTTTTTACTTGGTGGCATAAGATGTCTAGTTGGGGCCTTCTCTCCCCTATTACGTGGTGACTCCATTTAAATTCCTTTCATATCTTAATATATTTTAGGAAGCTTCTATAGTGGTATGCTTCCATTTTTAAGACCTTTGGTGTTAGTTGTCCCTCCCCGGATTCACTCATTTACCCTGCTCTCCCATCCTCCTCTCCATTTAGTCCTCCTATTCTAGTTTCCTCTTTGTCTCTCCATAACAATATGTTCTATTTTGCCTTCTGTGTGAGAACCTCTCTTCCCATCTATTCCCTTTTGAGGTACTTAACCTTGGAGGTTATTTGGAATGCAGCATGCTTATTGAATGAAGGCTTAAAAGCTAGCATCAACATATAAGAGAAAGCACAGTATTTGGGGTAGGGGGTTGTCTGCGTTACCTCACTCAAATAATTTTTTTTTCTAGCTCCATACACTTACCCAAATTTTTCATTGTTCTCAATAGCTGAATTATGTCCCATTGTGTAAATACACCCCACATTTTCATTATCCATTCAGCAATTGATGTACATTTTCAGTTCTTGGCTATTGTGAATGGAGCAGCAATGAATATGATTAAGCAAGTGTCTCTGTAGTAGAATGAAATGTCCTTTGGGTATATGTCCAAGAGTGGTATAGCTGGATCTTGAGGTAGATCTAGTCCTAGATTCCTAAGGAACTGCCACACTGATTTCCATAGTGGCTGTACCAATTGGCACTTCTATTAGCATTGAATAAGTGGTCCCCTTTCCCCACATCCTTCAGCTTGAAACATCCTTTTAGAGAACTGTTGACAAAACGTTGTAGTGAAGAACACCT
This sequence comes from Peromyscus nudipes, assembly GCA_902168325.1. Classification (NCBI taxonomy): domain Eukaryota; kingdom Metazoa; phylum Chordata; class Mammalia; order Rodentia; family Cricetidae; genus Peromyscus; species Peromyscus nudipes. The sequence continues at coordinate 16,323 of CABHPH010142825.1, forward strand.
TTTGGTGAGTAACATGCTTCAGTGGCCATTTGGTTATACAAATTGTTATACAATAGTTGAACAGAATGGGTGAAAGAGAGGCATGCAACTCAGCAAAACTATGAAGGATTATTAATAAAATTTAAGAGTCTTCTTGGGTAATGGTTGTTCTGAAGTTGACCTAGGCTATGGGATGAGAGAGTTGGTGGTGGTGTACAAGATGTTGTATTAGGTTGAGCATGGTAGCACACACCTTTAATCCCAGCACTTGGTAGACAGAGGCAGGCAGATCTCTATGAGGTCAAAGCTAGCCAGGACTACATAGTAAAACCCTACCTCAGATCAAGCAAGCAAACAAACAAACAAACAAAAAGACACATTGTTAGGTACAGACAAAGATTGAGGCAACAAGCAATGGAAGAGGACAGTGTGAACTGAGTAGATGTGGGCCTTAGTACATGGGCTCAAAAACAGTAACAGCTAAGGAACCTTGACCATGACTGAAGGAATGCTTATGGGCACCAGGGGTGGTAGCTTGCAACATTGTGTTTTGCATAGTATTGACTTGGAGTTTCATAATGACCTTAAGATAGTCCTAAGTTTCCAATGATGCTGATTCATCATTGTAATTCAGCAGAATTCTAATGACTTAAGGAAGGAAAGATTGTGTCCATAGTTAAGGCAAACCAACAGAGATGTAAACAGTAGCCAGTAGAAACATGATATAGGGAGGAGACACCAGGATAGAGTACATGTCATAAATGAGAGATGGCTAAATCCATCAACAGATGTGCATTTTTTTGTAGTTCAGAAAATGCCCCACATGCTTTTTTAGAGGGGTGGTTAGATTGCTTCTAATTACATAAGGTTAGGGACTAGTGATTGTTTTACTTAAGTTTTAGATTTTATTTACTTATTTGTTTCTTTTTAAAAAACATGGCCTCACTATGTAGCCCTGACTGTTCTGGGACTTGCTATGTAGCCCAGGCTAGCCTTGAACTCACAAATATTTGTCTGCCTTTGCCTCCCTGGTCTGGAATTAAAGGAGTGTGCCAGCACACTTGGCTACTATTTTTCAGATATTAAAGAAGCTGATGTGCAGTCTGGCCAGGGAAGCAGGTGGGCTAATTGCAGATCTTCATCTCTCTCTCAGCTCCTTCTAAACTAACCCTCCCAGTCTTATGCCCAGCTCTGTAGCAGACCACCTCCTGCAGCTCCCTTCCCCCACCCCTGTCCCCATCACCAGTGGATCACACAGATTTACTCCTCCAAACTTCTTTCTCTGCACTCATTGCTTTATCCCAGTACCCAACTCCAACTGACATTCCCTGGGAATCCACAGGCCACTCTGGCCAGGGAAGCAGGTAGGCCAACCGCAGAGCTTCACCTCTCCCTCCATTCTTCCAAGTCTAATCCCACAGTCTCATCCCCAGCCCTGCAGCAGACTACATGCTGTGGTCTCTCCTCATTCTCTGCCCCAATTTCCAGGTAACTAAGCAGATCCTGGTGGAACAGCCCGTTTTCCTCCTGCTTGTGAGCCCCTTCAGTGCTCTACTGTTAGTCTATCCCCATGGCTAAGTATCAGCTCCCAATATCTAGGAACCTATTGTACCCAGAACCCCCGGTTCACCCCATAGGCCACACCTATGAGGTTCCCAAAAGCATTCCCTACCAGGTAACACACAGCCACCACATGCTCCTAAGGAACACAGAGGGCAACAGAAACCAAGGAACAAAACACCCACCCAACAAAGCAAGAGCAAATATCAGCATGTAGAATTACAATTTTCCCAAACCCAAATATCTAGATGCCATTGTAAAAACATAATCAACAACAGCTAGGGCAATATGTCTCCACTAGAACTCAGCACCCTTACCACAGCAGGTTCTGAGTTTTGTAACATAGCTGAAGTACTGAATAACACAGCTGAAGTACAAGAAAAAGATTTTAAAATAGCCTTTATGAATATGATAGAGGTCCTTAAAGAGGAAATGAATAAAAAGAAGAAATTACACTTAAGAAGAGGCGATGACAAGGAGTAATCAAACTCAGGGCTGAAATCAATAAAATAGAACCAAAGAATCAAAGGAACAAAGAGTTGGTTCTTGGAGAAAATCAAGAAGATGGACAAACCCTTATCCAAATTAACTAAAAGGCAGATAGAATATCCAAATCAACAAAATTAGAAATGAAAAGGGGGGCATATAATAACAGACACTGAGGAAATCCAGAGAATCATAAGGACATACTTGAAAAACCTCTACTTCACCAAACTGGGAAATCTGAAAGAAATGGATACCTTTCTCGATACATGCCACTTACCATTTCGTCTTGTAGAACTATGAAAGTTAACCAGCGGGGAGAAAGCCTCCAGCTCACTTCCAGCTTGATGTATCTGTTCTGCATCCAGAGCGTGTGGCTGGTGTCTATAGCAATAGGGTCTCACCACCAGGCTCCCCGGGGCAACCAAGTACAAAGACAAAAGCTTACGTTGTTTGAAAGCCTCTGGAGTCTTTCTGACTAACCACTTGTAGAGAGCTATCCTATACCTAGAACTAGAAGATTTTATTAATAACGTTATGTGATACTTCCTGGGGAGATATAAACAAACATCTACTCTCCCCAGATCAGGAAAGTATGGATACCACCGAAGTTCAATTTGGTGAACCATGGAGTTTAATACGGGTTACTTTTAGGAATATGGATCCTAGGTTAAATACAGGGCAGGAATGATTCAATGACAGATGCATCATCAAACTGTACCCCAGCATGGGTGACCGCTCACAAGCTGGAAACCTGGAACATACTGCACAACCTTCCAGAAGCTCAACACGTTGGAAAGTGTCCTTTCCAGGTAGCTTGGTTAGTGTGAGTCTCTTCCAGGCAGCTCAGCTTGTCTGAGAATGTCTTTCAGTAGTCCTAAAGTTTTTATATATATATACACGTGTGTGTGTGTGTGTGTGTGTGTGTGTGTGTGTGTGTGTACTCAGGGAGGGAGAGACCTAGTGAATCTGGTCAGTTTCGGGGACTTCTAGGAGCCATTGAGTTTTTTCTTGAGCATAGCTAGATTCTCTGCAGGATGGAGAGTTTCACCTCCCTTAGAAATCCTTTTGTTTCGCCTCCCCTTTAACATCCTGTGTGTTAGTGTATAGGAGTGTGTCAGGAAACTGCTACACAACACATAAGCTATGTCTTCTGGGAGGAGCATTGCATCCACGCAAACTACCTCCATTTAAATCCTTTTAAAAACGCATTATTTAACAAGTTCATGAAATAGTAGGTCTTCATACATTCTTATTTTTGGCTACCTTCTGCTCACTCCTCCTTTCCCACACCTTCCCACTCTCCTCCCCACTTAAGCTTTGCCACTCTGTCTCTTCCCTTGTGTCAATGCCACAAGTGTTGTACACTATTCCTTCTCTCAAGTCTCTTTCTTCCAACTCCTCCTCTGATAGCCCCCTTTCTGGCCGATATGGGCACTCCAAGTTAAACACACTGTTGCAAGAACTCATAGCTGGGACGTGCAGATGAGAGAGTGAAGGACTCTAGGAGGTCGGAGAGTGGCAAACATGGCTTTGGCAGCCCTGCACCTCCCCTATTCCCTCTATCTTGCTAAACCACCATATAAAGTTCCTAAAGCCAGCCACTAAGGCCAAGGTCTGTTCCCTAAATGGCCACTTTCTCCTCCTGAGGCTGATCACCAAGGCCTAGCTATCAAAGTATTGAAGTCCAGCAATCAAAAGCCTGATTTCATTAACAAGATTATAAATGAAAAGGGGGCACATAACAACAGACACTGAGGAAATCCAGAGAATCATAAGGACATACTTTAAAAAACCTGTACTTCACCAAAACTGGAAAATCAAAAAGAAATGGATACTTTTCTCGATACATGCCACATACCATTTCACCTTATAGAACTATGAAAGTTAACCATCTAGGAGAAAGTCTCCAGTTCACTTCCAGCTTGATGTATTTGTTCTGTATCCAGAGCGTGTGGAAACAGAACAAAAGCTCTAATTTGGCTACCGTCATGAACATGCCCAATCCAAACAAACCAACCCATCTTAGCACGAGGCTGGGGGGTGTTTGTCTCCTCTCTATCCAGAGACAGTTCTTTGTTCCTCGGGAGAAATACCCCTTCCCTCTCTCCCTTGCCTCTCTTCTCCCCTGCCCCTCTTCCCTTTCCCTTCTCCCTTAACCTCTGCCTCCTGTCATTGCCTGGCTCCCTACCTTTTGTCCCTCAGGGGCAAATAAATCTTTGTGCTGAGAACTTGGTCTTGGTGTGTCTTGTGCTGATTCCTATTCTTTCAGAGAGGAATTTCATGCAGTGTTTGTCTTGCTGGACCTGAGTGGCCTCACTCAGTATAATTTTTTTTCCAGTTCCATTCATTTTCCTTCAAATTTCACTTTTCCTTAAAGCTGAATAAAACTGCCTTGTATATGTACCACATTTTCATTATCCATCCATCAATTGATGACATCTAGGCTGGTTCCATTTCCTAGCTGTTATGAATAAAGTAGCAATAAACACGGATGTGCAAACATCTCTATAGCAGGATATAGAGTCCTTTGGGTGTCTGCCCAGGAATGGTATAGCTGGATCATATGACAGTTCTATTGTTTTAGCTTCCAGTTTCCTATCCAGGCCTGGACATTTAGCTGATGAAAGTGACTTTAATAAGATCATGAAAACGAAGGGAAGCTGTGATTTGTATGGGGGATGACCAACAATGGATAGGCACCATGTGATTTGAAGCCTCACTTAATTGCACAGTAGAGCCCTACAATTAAGGATGAAATGAAATACCCGAGGCTGAAAGAGAACAGCTTGATTTCAAAATTCATAACCCTTTCCTCTTTTACTCCCTGCAACCCATGGGCATTTTTTTTTAAGTGTGACCAGACGTCCACCAGATGGCAACATTCCTTTACAAAAGCCCAGGTGTGGCCCTTTTACTTCCCAGCTAGTTGAGAGGGTGGATTCCCGGGGGTGGGGTGGGGCTAGGGGCACACAACCAAAGTCTAGTCAGAATCACTGAGAATGCATCTCATATTGTTGCATTCATCTAGTGATATACACTGGTGAATGGGGCCTTATGAACAAGGCCCTTTGTGACTTCTGTCAAGAGGGCTCATGTGTGACTGTATATCTGTGTGCCTGCACTATCTGATTCAGTGTACTTGATATGGCAGGAGGATCCTTAATACTAAATGCTCATTGTTAGTACCTGATAAATACTAGTGGTCTCAGACAAACTCTTTGAACCTCATCTTCTACCTGTTGAATGTTGCATAAATCTCATGGGGTCAGTATGAGTATGTAATTAGATAACCTATACCTGTTAATATTTTTACCAAAGCCTGAAACAATGTAAACATTTAATACAATGACCCATATCCTTACTCTTATTCCCCCAAGACTCAACTCTGCCAGCCTTGGCCACAGGAAACATTCCAGCATAATTCATAAGTGAAGCACATGAGCCACACAAAGTGATCAACTCCTTTTCATCTCCTTGGAAGCTCTAATCTAAAGTAGATGGTCTTCTTTGAAAACCCTTTCTCCAGACTTCATTTATGCAAGATGGAGTCCTTCTGTCCAGTCAGATAATTCATGAAGACAGAGGGAAGAAAGTCTCAAGGAGACATAAGCTCTTTTCTGACACACTGCATCAAATTTAGCTGAGCTCTGGTTGTCCCCCTCATCCATGGAACTTGTTATCTGTTAGAATAATATAATTCCTAGCCTCCAAAGTGGGATATTTCCAGACACTCACTTTGTTCGGAACTTAACACAGAAAATACAACTGTGTGAATATTACTCGTGTGTGTGTGTGTGTGTGTGTGTGTGTGTGTGTGTGTATGTGTGTGTAAACCAAATTTACAGTAGGGCCTGAGATTCAGCTGCAGGCTGAGGTTCAGCCAGATCTCTCCACTACATACATCTCCTCCCTTCTCCATTTTTTTCAGGCTGACAGATTATTCTTTGTAAAATTCTAAAATACTTGGACAAAATTGGAAAGAATGAACCATACTAGAATAGTAGCCAAACAAATGAGAAATAGGAAAACAGCAAACAGAACAAATCAACAAAATGACAGGAATTAATATATGTATCTCAATAATTACTGTAAATATTAATGATATAAATTCCCCCAAGAAAAAGTCATATTGTTTAGATTAAAAGCCAGGCTCTATTTTCTACCTCTTTATCATCAAAGAAAAATGCAAACATAAAGGTGAAATAACGAAAAAAAAAGTTATTCCTAACAAATGGAACTAGGAAATAGTAAGCAGGTATAAGTGGTCTAATGTCTGACACAATAAACTTCAAGATTAGTCAGAAGAGGAAAAAGGACCACTTCAAACACACTGATTAAGGGAACAATCTATCAGAGGACATTACAGTTTTGGTCATATTCAAACTTAACATGCTGCATTCAATTTTATAAACAAATACTGTTAGCTGTAGACACATAGATCAACACGAATACAATAATATTGAGTGGCTTACATACCCCACTCTCACCATAGAAATATTAGTTCAATAAAAAAAATTAAGCAAAGCATCTGAGTTCAATGGAATCAGAGACTAAGTGGATCTAATAAATCTACAGAATATTCTATCCAAACACTACAGAATACATTTTCTTCTCAAAACCCATGAAACTTTCTCTAAAATAGACCATATAAAAAGACACAAAGTAAGTATCAGCAAATATAGGGAAATTGAAATAATTTCTTGCATTCTGTCTGACCGCAATATAATAAAACTACAAATTTATAGCAAGAGAAATTATAAAACATACACAAAATCATGGGTATTGGAAAATGTGCTATTGAATGACAAATGGAACCTTAAAGAACTCATGAAGGAAACATGAGAACAAGAGACAAGAAAACATGGAATGATGTATTTAAGACCTGGAAGGGAATAACTATCAGCCAAGATTGCTATACCTTGAAAAGTTGACAATGAACCACCAGCTCTCATTGGACCAAGAGGGAAGCCATGAGAAGTACTTGTCAATTAAGAAGATCAAAGAGCTCTCTTCTCTAGCCAATCAAGATGCCTAAAGGAAAGAAGGCCAAGGGGAAGAAGGTGGCCCCATCCCCTGCCATCCATCTTGAAGAAACAGAAGGCCAGAAGAGTGGTGATTCCTTTGGTTTAGAAATGACCTAAGAACTTCGGCATTGGGCAGGACATCCAGTCCAAAAGCGATCTCACAGGCTTGGTCAAATGGTCCTGCTGCATCAGGCTGCAGCAACAAAGGGCCACCTATAAGTGGCTCAAAGTATCTCCTGCCATTAAGCAGTCCACCCAGGCCCTGGATCCACAAACAGCTACCAGCTGCTTAAGCTTGCCCACATGTACAGGCCAGAGACAATGCAGAAGCAAAGGCTGTTGATTGGCACTGAGGAGAAAACTGCTGGCAAAAGGCCCATCTCAATCCAAAGACTACCTGTCGTTGGAGTGAGAGTCAACAGTCACTACCTTGGTAGAGAACAAGAAGGCTCAGCTGATAATGATTGCTGATGATGTAGACCCCGTTAAGCTGCTGGTCTTCCTGCCTGCCCTGTGTGGAAAGATAGAGGTCCCCCACTACATACATCATCAAGGGAAAGGCCAGCCTGGGCCTGCTGGTCCACAGGAAGACAAGCACACTGTTGCCTTCACACAGGTTAACTCGGAAGACAAGGGTGCTCTGGCTTAGCTGGTGAAAGCTATTAGGACCAACTACAATGACAGATAGGATGAGTTCTCTGTCACTTGGGTAGCAGCTTCCTGGGTCCTAAATCTGTCACTGGTATTACCAAGCTGGAAAACGCAAAGGCCAAATAACTTGCCACTAAACTGGGTTAAATGTACACTGCTAAATTTTCTCTTACATAAATATAATTACAAAAGAAAAAAGAAAAAAGAAGATAGAAGAGTTGGTGTTGTGACATTGTGGGTTCTTTTATCTACTTCTACTTTTCTAATTGTTGTGACAAAATACAATGTAGAAACAACTTAATAAAAGAGAAGTTTTTTGGATCACATATCCAGAAGTGTCAATCTGCTATGGCAAGAAGGATATGTAGAACAGAGTATTTCATATCGTGCAACCAAAAATAACAGAATGGATTCTTGCTTAAAGTCTCATCATGTCCCAGACCTGAATGAGACTCCAACATTTGTCCTTCCATTGCAAGAAGGTTCTCCTCCTACATTAGAGAATATTCCTTTCTGGTGTACCTTCTGATCTCTATAACTGAAAAACCCCAAGCTCTCCCTTTCTGGTACACCCAAGTCCTAACCACCTTTCTCAAGTCTATGCTCCATACCTACTGCCCCACTTTGGATGACTACCAACTTTGTTTTAACCTTGTTTACTTCAGAGGAATGAGAGTGTATTATAGTGAAGGCAAAGAAGATTTTCTAGGCCTTAACAGCCAAAATGGATGCAGATAAACTACTTGATTTTGAGGGAGTCTCCCCATCCAAACACCCTAACTGGGATCCCTATACATCTGCTAATTCCCAAGCATATCACTTTTAACTGATACATTATGAATGGGATATGGGTATAACCTGAAAACCTACTAACTTATATAAAATACCAAAGACTCTGAAAGGGTCAGCAGAATCCCTGAATCATTCCTCAGGCATATGTGGGAAGCTTTCTGGACCTACATTCCCTTGCACCCTCTGGCCCAAGAAAATGCTAGGGCATTAAATTTGGCCTTCATTTCTGAGTCAGTTCCTTATATCCTCAAAAGGATGGAAAGCTTGATGGCTTTGCTGGTATTAATACTTCCCAAATCCTAGAGGTGGCCCAGAAAGTTTTCAATAATCAAGATACCAAGAGACAAAAATAGGCTGTCCTGGCTGCTGATTGAGCCACAAGCTGGCAGGTCAAAATTACAATGGCCACATTCCAGGCAGCTCATCCTGGGGCTTCAACTGACCATATCCAAAAAAGAAAACCCTAAAAACAAAAACAAACAAACAGACAGACAAAAACAGAGAGGTCCACACTAGAGAAAGACCAATGTGCTCACTGTAAAGAAAAAGAAAAGGGTCCTGGTGGACAGAATGCTCCCAAGCCTAAGAAAGCACTGACTCTCCCTGTTATAAGGGAAATGGACAGCAAAGCAGGCTGAAGAGGCCAGGCCTATAATCTGTCAGGCCTCCAGAAGTCATTGGTCACAGCATCGTTTAGAGTCCACTCTGTTAAGATCTTGGTAGACACTCCAATGGGGCTTGTTCCAAACAAACAAAGCAAATGTTAGTTCAGGAGGCTCCCAGCACACTTAAGGATTATTCAGACCTCACACCTGAAAAGATAGTCAACTTAGCGACAAGCAGGTGACTCCTTCATAGTGATCCCAGACTGTCCTTTCCCCATTCCGGGCAGAGATCTTCAAAAACTAGGAACCACTGTAGTGGTTTGTATAGGAATGACCCCCATTGTAGGGAATCATGGAGTTGGCCTGGTCTAGCTGCCTTGAGAGGCATACATCATAGGTTTTTCAGGTTAGAGTCTGTGGCTCCTGGGACTCTGTATGCCTTTCAGTTCCTGAGAAATTGAGGCACTCCCTTGGGCAGTGAAGCATTCAGACCACCTGGTTATCTCCGTGTTCCCTAGAAATCAGTGAAGCATATAGAGGCTTGGTTGAACAATTAGTCTTAGACATTAATCTTATGTACCTTGTAGAGCTTGCAAACATCATTGTATCCTAGTAACTACAATTGTATTCTTCATGGCAACTGCCATTGTATTCTCTTTCTGATAAGGGGATAAAAGGCCTGACTGCTTGCAATAAGCTTGTCTCAGCCTTGGTCGTGTGTGTGTGTGTGTGTGTGTGTGTGTGTGTGTGTGTGTGTGTGTTCTTTTTTGAGACAAGGTTTCTTTGGTAACAGCCCTGGCTGTCCTGGAACTCACTCTGTAGATCAGGCTGGCCTTGAACTCATAGAGATCTGCCTGCTTCTGTCTTCCAAGTGTTGGGATTAAAGGTGTCAGCCTCAAGTCTTCCTGAGACCCCTCTGCCACAGCCTGGTTGACATTCCTCTGACCATAATCAGGCAACCCTGGATTGATAAGTAAGTGCTTGTGCTTGCTTAAGTAAGCTCATCTGTTTGAAGGCTTGGTTATTAGGGAGTGGCACTACTTAATAGGGATTAGGAGGTGAAGTGTGGCCTTGTTGGAGTAGGTGTGGCCTTATTAGAGGAAGTGTGCCAGTGCAAATGGACTTTGGGGTTTCAAATGCTCAAGCCAGACCTGATGTCTCTGTGTTCCTGCTGCATGCTGATCCAGATGTAGAACTCTCAGCTACCTCTCCAGCACCACATCTGACTGTGTGTCCCTATGCTTCCCACCATGATGACAATGGACTAAACCCCCACTTAAATGCTTTCCTTTATAAGAGTTGCCATAGTCATGGTGTCTCTTCACAGCAATAGAACATTGACTAGTAAAACCACCATCAGCTTTACACCCCCAGAAGAGTAAAATTTCCTTTGCATCCACTTACCAACTCAGACTAACCACTCTCTATCTGAAGAATGCCTCCTAGCCCTTCCAGAATCCACAGAGGAAGCAACTGCTGATTCTTGGACCTGCTCTGAGACCTGTAGTCATCGTTTCCTAAGGTATGGGCAGAGGCAAACCCTCCAGGCCTGATGGCATACCATCCACCAGTCATGGTAAGTCTCTTGGCTACAGCTACACCAACATCCCATGAGCCAAAAGGCTAGAATAGGGATTGCCATAATTCACACATGTCAAGAGACTGTTGGAAGCAAGCATCTTCACCCCATGCCAGTGCTGTGGGATGGTCTGTATGTTGCTCTGATTGGTCAATAAATAAAACACTGATTGGCCAGTGGTCAGGCAGGAAGTATAGGCAGGACTAACAGAGAGGAGAATTGAGAGAACAGGAAGGCGGAGAGAGACACTGCCAGCCGCCGCCATGACAAGCAGCATGTGAAGATGCCGGTAAGCCACGAGCCACATGGCAAGGTATAGATTTATAGAAATGGATTAATTTAAGATGTAAGAACTAGATAGCTAGAAGCCTGAGCCATTAGGCCAAACAGTTTAAACAATATAAGTCTCTGTGTTTACTTGGTTGGGTCTGAGCAGCTATGGGACTGGCGGGTAACAGAGATTTGTCCTGACTGTGGGCCAGGCAGGAAAACTCTAGCTACATGCCAGTCTGTCTGTAATGTACCTTTCCTGCCAGTCCACTAGCCAGGAACTTCAGATTATCCATTAGTCTAGGATCTCCAGGAGGCTAACAAGTGAACAGAGACCATTCCCACTATTGTTCCAAACCTTTACACTCTGCTTAGCCTCTTCCACCACAGCATCAGGTTTGTTCAGTCCTGGACTTGAAGGAGGCTTTCTTTCCTACTTGACCTCACTGGGTTTGGTATGCCTGCCTATATTTGTCTTTGAGTGGACCGATTCAATGTTTGGTGAGACAAGCCAGTTAACCTGGACATGATATCCAAGGATTAAAAATTTCCCTACCACTCTTCTGGGAAGCACTGGAGAAGGACTTGACAGATCTCAGGGTATCCCACCTTGACTCAACTCTGCTCGAACATATAGATGATCTTTTATTGGCAGTAACCAACTGAGTCACCTGTTTAAAAAACACCAAAGACTTGTTCTACTTGCTTCAGATGTTGGGGTATCAGGTCTCTACAAAAAAAAAAAAGGCCCAACTCTGCCAGATAAAAGTTTCCTACCTATGGTACAAGCTCACACAAGGGAGGAGGACTCTCAGTGCCACCCAGAAGGAAGCCATCGTCTGGGTCCCCATGTCCGAGACCAGAAACAGGTGTATGACTTTGTGGAGGAGGTGATCCTGCAGGCTCTGGATTTCAGAATTTGCCAAAATAGCTCAGCCTTTCTAGTAAGCAACAGTGGGAAATAGCCCTTAAGTTGGGCAGAGATACAGTAATGGGTTTTCCAAGACTTGAAGTGGGCCCTAACCGGACCCTGCCTTGGCTTTAGCTCATGTCACTAAGGTATCTCATCTTTTTGTCCATGACACTTGAGGAATTTCAAGGAGTATTTTATCTTAGCCACTGAGAACCTGGTGGAGGCCGGTGACCTATCTATTCAAGGGCTTGTATAGATCTGGTGGCCTTGGGAGGCCTTCCTGCCATGAGGCCATAGCCACAATCTCCATGATGATAAAAAGAGGCTGACAAGATCAACTTAGACTAAGATTTGACCCTGCTGAACACCTGTGTTATTGAGACTCTCCTGCAGGAGGCAAATCGCCGATGAATGTCAAATGCCTGCCTATATCAGAGCCTCCTGCTGGACTAGGCCTGGCTCACCTCTCTTGCCATTCAGAGCACTAACCCAGTGACACTGATGTCTGATGACAGCCCCGGAGCCCCTCTCCATGACTGTGAAAATCTGCAGGACATCTCCCAGACTAGCTGCCAGGATCTCAGAGATGCTTCCTTGCCCAAAGCGGATATCAACCTGTTCGTAGATGGAAATAGCCTGGCCACCAATGGGGTGTTAAAAGGCAGAACTGATTGTGCTTGTCCCAGCTTGGTGCGGGGGGGAAAGAATAAACAAGTGAACCTCTATACAGACAGCGGGCATGTTTTTGTCACCCTGCATGCTCAGGTCATGATTTACAAGGAAAGAGGACTTTTGACTGCTGAGGGAAATACCATTAAAAACAAAGAAAAGCTGCTAGCTCTGCTCAAAGCCATCTGGCTTTCCAAATAGGTGGTTGTTGTACACTGCAGGAACCAATCAAATGACTAACCCTTTGAGGCCAAAGGAAACTGGATGGTAGGCTGTGGAGCTGCTTTACTATCTTATCTCTAACATTTCCTGATCCCAAACTTCCTCCATAACCAAAGTGCATTCTGGCAGGAAAAGAAATGGCTCACTCCCAAGGTGTGTGATGGAGCAAGAGCAAGACAGAGGATCTCACTGATGTCTAGGATGATTCTCCTGGAGAACCTTGGACATCTTCTGGTGAATCAGTCAGGAGTTGTTAAGGAGACTTTACAAAAAGCCAGAGATGATTTAGATGCAAGATAGAAGAAGCATGAGTCAAATAACTCCTACAACAGTGCTATGCGGCGTTGACTGGAACCCCTGCTTATTGGCCTCACCCTCCTCCTCACAAGGCTTGTAGTGAGACCTTGTGAAATCAACAGTGTCTTAAAATTTGTAAAACAAAAGAACTCAACATTTACCCCTTAATAAGAAGCAAAGATTTGAAAGTTACTAAAGAAGTGGGAAATGAAATGACCTAGGAGAGGCCAGGTTACCCTCACCCCATTCCTTTCTCCCTTCTGAGAAATGGTACTTATAAAATATTTTATAGATCAAAGGATTCCTCCTTCCTTGCTGAGAAAGGATTACTTGAAACAAACAAACAAACAGGGCTGGAGAGATAGCTCAGGGGTTAAGAGCACTGGCTGCTCTTCCAGAGGTCCTGAGTTCAATTCCCCACAACCACATGGTGGCTCACAACCATCTATAATGAGATCTGATGCCTTCTTGTGGCGTGCAGGCATACATGCAGGTAGAACACTGTATACATAATAAATAAATAAGTCTTTTAAAAAAACCCACAAACAAACAAATAAACAAAAAAACCAAACCCTTGAGCTTGTACTTGGTATGACTTGAATTTAGTCATTTTGTCTTTAAAAATCCTACCTTGTCCTGCTTATTGGGGGTGGGGTGAGAGTTCCCTGTGGTAGGAACTGCTTAAATGAAGGACTACCTTTTACCTAACTGGACTAATGAGTGTGGTGGTCTGGAACTTTCTTGCATGATTTATAACATTATAATGCTAAATATAGCATCATAATGCCCCATGTTACTCCACAAGTCTTCATTGTGACACAGTTCTCACAATTCTCCACAAGAAATAATAGTTCTCTACTGTGACATCACAATAATTCACTTTGACATTACAGTAAGATCACAATGAAGCATTGTGTCATCCTGAGGCTTCATTGTGAAATAAGTGTCTCTTTGTGACATCATAATGCCCCATTGAGATATCACGAGTCTCCATTCTACCACCACAAAGCTGAATTGTGACAACATAGTGCTCAGTTGTGCCTTCAAAATGCACCATTCTGACCAAACAGTGTCCATTTTGGCATCAAGATGCTCTTATGTGATGTCACAATTTACCATTGTGACATCATAATACCCCACTAGAACACCATAATTCTTCATTATGGTGTGATTCTCATAATTTCCATTTTCACATTATAGTGCTCCATTGTGACTTTACAACCCTCCATTGTGACATAACTAAGATACCGCAATTCTTCATTATGACAGTATAGTAGTGGCATTGTGGTGATCACTGTTTGATCACTTTTTAATCACAATTTTAACAACACAATGCCCATTGTGACAACAGAATGTCTTATAGTGATATAACAACGCCCCATTGTCATATCATAATCTTTCCTTGTAACTTTACACTTCCCAATTTGACAACACAATGCACCATTGTGATATCACAATGCTCTGTTATGACACTGTGGTGATATTTTGTGTATGCTCTAACAAATAAAGCTTGCCTGAAGACCAGAGGGCAAAGCCAGCCACTACTTAGCCATAGAGGCCAGGCAGTGGTGGCACACACCTTTACTCCCAGCACTAGGGAGGTGGAGACAGGAAGTGGTATGACTGGGTGGAGAAAAGGAATATAAAGCAGGAGGAGACAAGAGCTCCATCTTTTCAGCTGAGGAGTTGGTGAGGTGAGAGGTGATTGTGGCTTGTTCCTTTGTTTCTCTGATCGTTCAGCATTTACCCTGCTATCTGGCTCTGGGTTTTCATTAAGACCAATTAGGATTTGTGCTACATGACACAATATTTATTATCTAAATATTGTGACACCCTATTGTTTCATTTGGCATCACAATGCTCAGCTTTGCGTTTACAGCTCTCCATTGTAACAACATAAAGTCCATTGTGATGTCACAATGTCTGTTTTGAGATCAGAATTTAACATTGTAATAACATACTGTCTTGTTGTGACATCATGGTGCCCATTATTAAATAATTCTTCATTTTAACATCAAAATGTCCTATTATGATGTGACAGTGATATACTTTGACATCACAATGCTCCATTATGACAACATAATATTTTATTGTCACATTAAAACATCTTTCACCGGGTGGTGGTGGCGCACGCCTTTAATCCCAGCACTGGGAGGCAGAGCCAGGTTGATCTCTGTGAGTTCGAGGCCAGCCTGGTCTACAGAGTGAGATCCAGGACAGACACCAAAACTACATAGAGAAACCCTGTTTCGAAAAACAAAAAACAAACAAACAAACAAACAAACATCTCTCTGTGACAATTCAATTCTCTGTAAGACATTACAATTTTCTGTTGTGACAACAGAAGATTCCACTATGATAATACAATACCCCGTTACAGCATCTTATATCTCCATTTCTAAAAATGGAGACCTTTTTGAGACAAGGTCTTGGTAGTTGGACTTTTTTTTGGGCGGCCAGCTCCAAAATAACAGCATGGAGACATTACTAATTAGAAAGCTTGGCCCTACCCTAATTGTCATCAGAGAGCCTTTATCCAGTAACTGATGAAAGCAGATGCAGAGGTCCATAGCCAAGCATGGAGTGGAGCTCTGGGAGTCCTGCTGAAGAAAGGGAGATGGGATTGTATGAGCCAGGGGGGTCAAGGTCATGATGGGGAACTCACAGAGACAGCTGACCTGAGCTTGTGAGAGCTCATGGACTCTAGACCAACACATAGGGAGCCTATATGGGACCAACCTAGGCCCTCTGCACGTGTCTGACAGATGTGTAAAATTGATCTGTTTGTAAGACTTCTAGCAGTGAGATCAGGACCTGTCCCTGGTGCTTAGCTGGCTTTTGGGAACCTGTTCCCCATGATAGATTACCTCTTGCCTCAACTTGATGTGCTATGCTTTGTTCAAGTCTGTGGGAGGCCTGCCCCTTTCTGAATGGACATGGAGGAGGAGTGGATGGGGAGTGGGGTAGATGGGAGGCGGAGGAGGGGATGGGAGGAGAAGAGGGAGGAAAAACTGTGGTCAGAAAATAAATGAAAAAAATGTTAATTAAATTAAAAAAAAAGAATATAAGAAAAAAGAAAGCTTGGCCTTAGCTTAGGATTTCCTCACTAGCTCTTACAACTTAAATTGACCCATATTTTTATTCGCCTACATTCTACCACAGATCTTTTACCTTTCTCCCTTTCTGTGTGTCCCACTCATTCCGAATCTCCATGGCATCTCTTCTTCTTCTCTCTGCCAGGAAGTCCCACCTTGCTTTCTTGCCTAGCTGTTAGCCATTCAGCTTTTTATTACACCAATCACAACAACACATTTTCACACAGTGTACAAATATTCTGCATCAGGTCTCTTTACATAGCCTTGCCTGTCTTGGAACTTGCTATGTAGACCAACCTGGTCTTGGACTCATACAAATCTGCTTGCCTCCACCTCCTGAGTGCTGGAATTAAAGACTCGTATGCCTAGCCATAAGTGACACCTTTGACATCACAATTATCCATTTTGACTACATCATGCTCCATTGTTACAACACAGTATCTCCTTGTAACATCACAGGGAGCCATTATGACATCACAACTTTCCATTTTGACCACACAGTGCCCCATTATGCCACTATAATTCTCTATTGTATCATCATAATGCTCCACTGTAACATCATAATGCTTCATTGAGACATCACAATGCTCCAGAGTGACATGACAATTCTTTATTACGAAGTCATAGTTCACTATTGTTATAACATAAAAGTTTTTAGGCAGCCTGGATGTTAATTTCTTCTCATAAAGTAGACAACCAACTTTATTCTTCATTTGTATTAACAGCCTCCAGGAAGTGTGCAGTCCTGAAGCCAGGGACCATATTATTTGACACTCACACCATCAGCTTAAAAGGAAAGAAGAAGGCACATATTCTCAAGTCCAGGAGGGTGTTCCTATATGCCAACATGTGCAAATACCTGATAAGTAGAAATTTTTGTTATATGCAAACAAGTTTCTCTTCTCTTAACCTGATTTGATTATTTTCGATACTATTCAAATATGTTCTGATCCTCGGTTTGCTGTAGAATAATCCTCTTGTACACTGTAAAGATTTGTCACTTGAATTGGTTTAATAAAATGCTGATTGACCAGTAGCCAGGCAGGAAGTATAGGTGGGGCAACCAAACTAAGAATGATGGGAAGGAGAAAGGTGGAGTCAGGAGTCACCAGCCAGATGCAGAGGGAGCAGGAGATGAACATGCCATGCTAATAAAGGTACCACCACATGGTAGAGTGTAAATAAGGAATATGGGTTAACTTAAAATATAAGAGCTAGTTAGTAATAAGCCTGAGCTATTGACCTAGCAGCCTGAGCTATTGGCCTAGCATTTATAAGTAATATTAAGCCTCCAAGTCAATTATTTGGGAAGTGGCTGCCAGACATTTGGAAACAGGCAGGCAGGAGAGAAATGTCCGATTACAGTGACCCTGTTTGGGGATGCTTTGGAGGTGTGAACATGCTGAAGAAATTATGTCACTGGAGGCTGGTGTTGAAAGCTTAAAGACTTGGTGCCATTTTGAGTTTGTTCTCTCTGCTTCCTGTTTATGAGTTTGAGTTCTCAGCTGCTGCTCAGCCAATACAATTGATGCTTGCAGTCATGCTTCCTGGTCATGATGGACTCTTAACCCCTGGAACTGTACACCAAATAAACTCTTCCTTTTATAAGTTGCCTTCGTTACGATGTCTTATCAGAGCAATAGCTAACTAAGACACACTGAATGAAGAACAGCACCATGTCTTGAGATTTTGGTCAGGGATAGATATGAGAAGTGAGAAAAAAAGCACTTGAAGGAAGGTAAGGGACTCATTGCTCTGCTGCTGGCTTCCAGTATGGTGCCCGGACTTTAGGATGAACTATCCAGTGGCTCTAAGACTGGTTCATCAAAGCTGAGAAAAGAGGTAGAGCTTCTCCACACCCGAGAGATGAATCTAGCATTTCAAAGATTGCTCATTTTGATGCCATATAGATGTTCATTCCCTATATGAGGATAATTTTAAATATGGATTGATGCTATTAGTGATGAGTACAATAAAACCTGCATCTGAGTATGAGTAGCTCTCCTTAGATTTCTGTAATCAAGAAGGCCGTGACTCCCTGGAACATCAGGAGTGTTCACTGGGGAGACTGGACTGACACCAGCATCTAAACATCAAACATAAACCTGTAGTCTTGTCTGCAATGCATAGGCATTAGTCTACTATATGATGGAGACTTTTACTCTAGCTCCCTGTGACACTCTTTAGGGTCTCTGGATTCTGCCATGCCGTCCCCCAGATATTTATATCTTAGAGAAATCACTTGGCCTCTCTAGTTTGCATTCATGGTTTTAAACAATTGTCCTTCATCTTTCAGAGGCTTCCCATGAAAAAAGAAAATATGTTACTGTGCTTTGGTGGTGTTTCAGGAATTTCTGAGAAACTGAGTCACTGAGCCATTTTTCAACCAGGGAGAGGAAAGTTTGTTACTTTGGCTGGCCACACCTAGATCACTCTGTAATTGCGTGGGCCTCCTGCTTTGGGTTCAACAGCTTTTTATGACTGGGAAAGTGTTATCTGGGAAGTGAGCAAACAGGAAGTGCAAGTACAAAAGCAGCTGTGGTTGGGCAAGGTTAAAATTCCATTAACTCCACCCCCTCAGTGCCTCGAGTTTCTGGAGATATTGCAAGTGGGGCTGGGCAGTTCAACAGAACTGTTTCAGCACTGGGGAATTTCTTTGTTTCAACACATGGCAGTTTGGGGATTTCCCACCACATTCCCTCCATTAGGAATATATGTAAAACCATTTTCGTAGAACCTGGAAATTCTGTTAAAGACGAGTCATGTCATTTTGAACCAAGAATTTGTTTTGACAAAATGATTCTAAACATGTTTTGACTTAAAGAATATCTAAAATTATTGTTGTAAAAGGAGACAAGTATTTACAAACAGTGTGAACATAACATGTATTAAACTGTGAACAAAGCAAAACAAAAATGTGCAAAATAATTACTCCAAAGTCAAACATGTGGAGCCTGATAAGCCATGAGCTGACACATCCAAAGAGTTAAGAACTGAAATTAGACAGGGCCGCGGGACTGCAGGACATCTCAAGCCTTTGCACTGACTTCAGCAGCAATAGGACTTTGAGATTGGCTACTGTGTGACTGGCTCTGGCCATTGTTGAATGTCCAACATCATTGCTGAGTCATCTGTCAGTACTCATCACTGGCTGACTCTTAAGGGCCTTCTGGAATTTCCAACCATACCACCCACCCGGCCTGCAATAGCTGAAGGACCTCACAGTGGATGTGGGTTGAATCTCTCCCAAAATGTCCTCCTGGGAGAGGGTTCCCCAGCAGATGCTGGCACTGCTTTTTTCTTTTCCTGCCCTTCTTTTACATTTGGTGAGATGGCTGTTTACATGGATTACCGTAATCTTTATAATGGCATGGTATTGTAAGGAATTCAAATAAATCAAGTATATTCAAGAAGAAAATCTCATGTGGGCATCCTAATTGCCAACTCCCCACAGCTCACGAGCTGTGCTCTCCATGCCTTCTCTTCTTGGTCATAACCCCTTATGATCCTTCTGAAGAAGTCCTCCAACACTGGTGGAGGACCTGGAGTCTAACTGCTTCTATCCTGTTTTGATGAAGGGAGTTAGAAGATTTATAAGACTTGGACCAAACAGTAGAGTCAGGAGAATCATAACCAAAAACCTCACTAGGGGGAGTTAGCCATAGACTCCAGGAGGCCCAGGTCTCACCCCAGTAAGATCCTTTGGTCTTGTCTCAGACCTTGATTTGTTCTAACAATTGTCTATCATTTTCTCTTACTGTCTATGATTGGTTTGCATAGAAACAACATTCTTTTCCTAGGAAGCCACATTTGCCACCCTTTCCAGCTTTGATTAGGGCTAGCCTTCTACCATGGCTGTCAGGGAGTCTATTTGGTGCTGTAGGTTGACTATACTCTGCTGGACTAGGCTGAGGTCCTCCTTTACTTTGCTTGGAAAGCTATGCTGGACTTGTTGGATGACAAGCATAGGTGACCCTGTGGCAGAATCACCAGTGAGGGCCATCCCCAATAATATTGGGAATAAGATAGATTTTTTTTTCCTTGTCCCAAATATTGGTCTACCTCTGATTCAAGGAGAATATGTAGGTGGCAAGTCAGGAGTACCATCCTGTACACCGCGCCCCCACCCCCAATCCCTTGCATGCTCAACAGACATATACTCCACCAGTACAAGTGAAGTACGTGCCATTCAGGGCCTTGGTTCTAGTTGTCAGCAGGTTATCTGCTCCAAGACAAAGTCCATTGTTTGGCCACCAATATATATTTTATCCATTGTTTGGCCACCAATATATATTTTTACCATAGGCCCTTGCGAGGTAATCCCAATTGAGCCAGGTCACTGTCATTCTGAGTCTGTCTCCCAGGGGACAGCAGCCCCCAATGGGAACTTTTGTTTCACTGGGGTTACTGGAGGAGCCTTACTTCTTTCCTTTTGGTATTTGTCTCCGCTGGCCCCGGTGTGTATTTTTCCTGGGGTACTCATTCTTCCAGTGTCCCTTTTTCCTTACATAAGCACATTGCTCCCCGTCTAATGGACTCGCAGGTCCTCCCTTCTTTTGGGTTTCTGGGTGCCTGAATTTTCCCAGGCCCGCAATGCAAGAGCCATACTTTCTGCCTTTTTCTCTAAGTAGTTTTCTTTGTCTCTGCAGCCTCATAGTTAACGGTTGTTAACTTTGATGATGAGCCTATGGGCTGACTCACCCCACAACCCTCTAGCTTTTGGAATTATTGGCAAACTGTGCTGTTAGACAAAGCAGTGTTGACCATTGACTCACCAGCCTCTGGCTTGAAAGGGGTGTACCTCGTGTAAGCATCACAGAGAGGTACATAGAATTGGTTCCCGGACTTCCGGGACTCTTCAGGGCACTAGGAGAGTTCTCCAGTTTTGGCCAGGCTTGTTACTCAGGAGCTTCATTCTGAACTGCCTTGAGGACAAGTTGGCTCATTCTGAGAAGGGCCTGGAGGACCCCGGATTTGTTGAGATCCCAGTTGAATGCTCCTCAGGAAGGATGGTGCCAGCAAATTACTTCTGGTTATTAGTGTGCGTGTGCAGGGGTGCTTGAGTGATCAGCCAGGCATCTGAGGGTAAATGGGCTGAGGTTAAAAAAGCAGTCAGGAGCTGTTAGCAGTCATCCCCAATAGGCTGGTGGCCATGCAGATTGGTGGTCAGAAAGTTACCTGTGGCTGTTCCGAGGCATCTTTGATTATAGGAGGTGAGAACCCATTCACGTTAAGCGATTTCAGCTGTACCACTGGCCCACTCAGACTCGGTAGCCTTAGATCCGTGGGGCCATCATCTTCAATCTCACATTCACGCTCATTCATCCAGCATTTGAACAGTTAATCCCTAATTATTCACTTTGAATCCTGTTCTAGCTAGAAATCCAGAGCCCGAGTTACCTTGGCCAAGAAGGAAGGATGGCTCCCTGAGTGCCGGCCTTACCCAACTGAAGGGGTGTGGGGCGGGGCAGGAGTGTATTGGTGCAGTTTCTCTGGAGCTTCTGGAATGTTGCTGAAATTTTTGAGAAATTGAGTCACAAAGCCATTTGTAAGTTGGGGAGAGGAAAGTTTATTAAAGCAGTGGGCTTCACCCAGATCTCTCTGTAATGGCATCGGTGTTCGGCAGTCTTTTAGGAGAACAGACCCCCCACCCCCTCCAAAAAAAGAAGAACAACTACAAAAGCAGGTACATGGCAGTAAATGACGTGGCTGGGCTGGGTTACCTATCCCCTATTCTATTACTCTATCCGCTCACAGCCAGATACCATGAGTAGAGAGGGACAGTTCAATAGAACTGTGTCAACACATGGCAATTTGGGCATTTTCTACCAGTGGTTTGTATTCTTTAAATAATTTGACAATGTGTGTTGTCAGAGAATTGCTCTGATTCAGGTTTCCTGACACACAACGTTTATCAGGTTTATAAAGAGATATTTCATTTCCCACTCTCAGCTCTGCAGCCAGGCTTCTCATAGGCAATGGGGTGGTTTTCCTTTCTCTACAGCTTGACCTAGACAATGATGAGAGGGAAGCTGAGTGGCGCTGGAAACTGGCAAGTTCAAAACAGTGTTTGCAGGAGGGAAGAGCACACTCAGAATTGTCAGGAGTTCTATACCAGATTTTTGTTTTGCTTTTCCACACCTTTCAGCCCTTACTCTGCCAAGAATTCTTAAAGGTCCTGTACTGTGAAAGTGGATTATATTTCTTCAGGAGTAGAGTGAAATCTCCTTTTCTTCCAATTCGGCTTTATCAGCGGTCTAAGCTGGTGAACCCCCACTTTGCCTTTCCATGGTGGAGATGCGGTACTGTGTTCAGGATAAGAACTAGAGTTAGACATTCAGGGTCCCAGAATGTCTATGGAATGGACAATTTAAGCTGTAGGCAGGCATCAGGATAGCTGGGAGTTGATGCACACTTAAGAACAGGACTGAGAATGCCATGGAACTTGCATTCAGAATGCCTGCCAAGGAGGTAAGAATGCCAAGATCTTAGGATTCCTCCAGAAAACCATGATGCATGAAGATGTTCCAAGCCATAAAGCTAATATAAAATTTTATTAAGTTAATACATACCATTAAATAAATGTACTTTCAGTTTTTCTCTTTTTTCTTCACACTTTTTTTGGGTGAGTTTTAAAATGATGCATATACTATAAAAACCAAAATGGTCAGATGTTTTGGCATATTCTGTATTTGCCTGCATTCCTGGCCCTAAGGAGGCTGAGAGAGGAGAATGGAGAATTCAAGGCTAGCCAGGGGTGCCTAGTGACATCTTGTTCCAAAAGAAAAAAATTATGAAAAGAGTGGTTCTATGCTGTCCTCGGCTATGTCTTGAGTACTTCTTTTAGTCTAATACTGAAAATGCACATTTTGTAAAAAAAAAAAAATCATAGTTTGCTAGTTTCTGATAGTTTAAAAGCTTTCTTAATTGTATTAAAAATGACCTTGCATGATTGTTGCCAGGACTAAAAATAAGAAAAAAGAAAAAAGAAAGAATAGAGGAAAATGCAAGTCCAAGGCAATGCTATATAATTTCCCCCAGACATCACCACTGTTGTGATACTACAAGGTCAGGGAAGCTATATTTCTTCCCTTGTTCCAATGGCTTTGTTTCAGTCAACCACACTGACCACAATAGATGATTCAAGATTTTTTTGTGTGTTTAAATTATTCTGATAACTATTTTAGAACAGGAACAACCCACTCATCAGATCAGTAATCTTAAGAAAAATAATATAAAATATGACTGAAAAAAATGATAGGCAGTTTAGTTAAGAAAGATTTTAACAGTCCAAATGTGATGATCTCTGCTGTGGGATGTTCTGTATGCTGTGAATGTGTTGCTCTGATTGGTTGATAAATAAAAAGCCGATTGGCCAGTGGCCAGGCAGGAAGTATAGGCGGGATAAGCAGAGAGGAGAATTCTGGGAATAGGAAGGCTGAGTCAGGATGCTGCCAGTCACCACCATGAGGAGAAGCAAAATATAAAGATACCCGTAAGCCATGAGCCATGTGACAAAGTATAGATTTATAGAAATGGGTTAATTTAAGATATAAGATCTCGCTAGCAAAAAGCCTGAGCCAACAGGCCATACAGTTTGTAATTAACGTCAGCCTCTGTGTGTTCATTTGGATCTGAGCGGATGCTGGACTGCAAGGACGAGGGAGCTGGGTGGGCACAAGAAAACTTTCAGCTACAGATCGCATTTTCTTTTTGTGCTGAGAAATGTTCTAGGCTTAGAGCAGATGTGCAGTGAATATTTCTGTATGGATTTAAAAGTGTGGCTACAGTTTAGAATCTCTTTCCAAACAGAGCCTACATAGTGGTGAGGAAATGGAAAAGGTTTATCGGAATGGGGGCAATAATTGGGGGAAAGGATTCTAATCATTGTTTTCCTTCAGAACAAAAATTAGAGTATTTCCCAAGGAATCTCCAAGAATCTTCCAGTAAAAAGCAGAAGAAAACTTGACATTTTTCTCTTCAGCTGGGCCAGATATTGTTGTGTGAAGACACACTATTATGCATGTGGGTTAGAATAAACACTTGGTAAATATTTCTTAAATGCATGAATGAATATTGCACAAGATCTTTGTCTTTATGGATTTTTAAAGTCTCACACCAAGCATCCATACCCTA
Source organism: Peromyscus nudipes (assembly GCA_902168325.1). NCBI lineage: Eukaryota > Metazoa > Chordata > Mammalia > Rodentia > Cricetidae > Peromyscus > Peromyscus nudipes. Next base: position 40,601 of record CABHPH010142825.1, read on the forward strand.
AAGCTTCAGGTTACAAACCTGAGCTCCCCGAGTCTCTCAGTAGATCTCTCTACTGCTTAACCATGAGTGGATATAGAGCTTCCTTCCAGCCAGGACAGAACCACCACTGCTAATCTTTGTCAGCACTCTGGGAGACAAAATACCAGTGGTCACAGAGAGTTTTCCACAGGAGACCCTTGAAGAACATGTTTCTTTCCTACTTCTGTATTTCGAGAACTTTTCTTCTTCTGTATTTCAAAAGCTGGAAAAGATAGGGGCAAGTAGAAAAGCTGCTCCATCCATGTGTCACCCATGGTCATGATTTCGGTGGTACTGCTCCTCTTCCAGCCTCTGGAAGGAAACCCACTCTTTGCGCTCCTTTGTGATGAAGCGTACACTGCAGATGCATAATCTAACCAGCTCTTAATGTTTTCTGTGAATTAGAAATAATTTTCATGCCCTCTACCTAAGTGTGATGACTATTCTTGGTTGTCAATTTGACTGAATCTGAAATTAAGTAAAACCCCCAAATGGGGACACCTGTGAGGGACATTTGCTTAATTTGTAGTGGGAAGACCCACTTCCAATCTGATTCTTTGAAGTGGGAAGACACACCTTTAAACCAGATCTCTTGAGATAGGAAGATTCTGGGCCATGCTGTCTGCTGGAAGCCTATATAAGGACATGGAAGGAAGTTTTTGCTCTTTTCTTGCTTGCTCTCATCTTCCCAGTAAGTCCATTCCTTCACTGGCATTAGAGCCTACTCCATCTGGACTCTGGCCTGTAATGAAAACCAGCTGAAATAACAGTTTTCAACCTGTGGGTTGGGATTCCTTTAGGGGTCACATGACCCTTTCACAGAGGTTGCATATCAGATATCCTGCATATCAGATATTTATGATTCAGAACAGTAGCAAAATTACAGTTATGAAGTAGCAACAAAAATATACTTTTATGGTTGGGGGTCACCACAAAATGAGGAACTATATTAAAGGGTCTCGGCGTTAGAAAGGTTGAGGACCACTGAGCTGAGATATCCAGCCTCTCGGACTGAAGAACTACTGGATTCTTGGAACTTCTGTTCATAGGCAGACTTTGATAGGTTAGCAGGACCCCAGCCTATAAATCATTCTAATAAATCCATCCCTTTTCTCTCTGGGTCTCTCTGTCTTTGTCTCTGTCTGTCTGTCTGTCTGTCTGTCTGTCTCTCTCTCTCTCTATCTTTCTCTCTCTCTCTATATATATATCCACCAAAACCACCAAACCACAGGACTCACCCATGTCATATCCAAACTTTCAACTCAGTCCTGTTTACCACCACACTTCCTGCTATGCACCAGCCCAGTCCCCTTTGTCCACCTGACTTCACCTCACTGAAGAAATTTCCATCCTCTAGACCTAACTCATTCCCATATCTTGTTTTCTTCCCACCCTGCTTTATCCATAACTAATTCAGAACTAACAAAGGAAGTCCACATGCCCCAATCTCATCTCAGAAATACCAACAATATGAAAGAACAAGCCAGTATCTTCTCTCTAAAACCCACCAGTCTTGTAGAAATGTTTACCCATAAGAATTACCTAGATGAACCCAGGACACAGAATTAAAAAAATCATAAACCTCCTCAAAGAATTCAAGGAGTTTAAAGAAGATACAAAGAAACAGCTCAATGGATTTGGCCTGGAGAAGCATTTGGCCTGGTTAAGCTTTCAGGCTTCTAGCAGCAGTTCAGCTGAGAGCCATTCGGATATGAAGGCACAGAGGTTTCCAGTCTGAGGAAACAAGACCAGCTGAGGATCCAGCGAGGTGAGGTAGCTGTGGCTTATTCTGTCTCTCTGACCTTCCAGTGTTCACCCCAATACCCAGCTCAGGTTTGATTTTATTAATAAGACTCTCTAAGATTTCTGCTACATCTGGCACCCAACGTTCGTGGTACGAATTCATAAAAAAGCTGTGGCCTTGTGGGCCCCAGTTCAGGCCCAAGCTACACTCGGCCGGTTGTGGTGGTGCACGCCGGTAGCTTTTGCTAAAGGAGGCAGAGGCAGGAGGATCCCGAGTTTGAGACCAGCCTAGGAGGCTTGGGAGAAGCTTCGGCCCAGGCCAAACCACAAACGGCAGTGGGACCACGGAGGCAAAAGCTGCTGCTCTGAATTGCTAGCTCCTTCTCATCGTGTTGGTGACTGCAATGATGCTGCTACCTGGGACAAAGGATTTACTACTGCTTGTTCAGAGAAGAATTGCCAGGACCATCGTGTTACAAGAAAACATCGACAAAGGTCAGTTTGGAGAAGTTTGGCAAGACAAATGGTGGGGAGAAATTGCTGTGAAGATTTTCTCTTCTAGGGAAGAACGTTCATGGTTCCGAGAGACAGACATTTATCAGACTGTGATTGCTCCAAACCACAGAGGAGGCACAAAAAAAAAAAAAAATTCTGCAGGGAATCATGACCACACCTAACAGCAACTTTGAAATCTTCAAAAGGATGATGGGACCCCACAACGATGATTCTACATGGACTATGGTAAAGCTATTAAGCTGATTAACACTAAGGAAAGATTGACTTTGGAGTACAAATTGTTTAGGACAATTTCGAGATGACTAGCTGAGATGATCCAGCCAGACAGACTACTCAAGCAAGGACTTATGACAAGCCCTGAACTTTCCTATTATACAGAGACTGGACAAATGATACAGGACTTGACAATTAACCTAAATTTTTTCTTTTCAAGATCCCCTAAAGATATCTTCACCCCTAGAAAGCAAAAAGAAAAAGAGAATAAGATATGAGATAGATCATTGAATCTACTCTGAGAAAAAGGATAAAGAAATAATAGGATAAATAGGTAGATCACTGAATCTACACTGAAGAAAAAGGGGAAGATATAAAAATGACAAAAGGTAGACTACTGAATCTATTATGAAAAGAAAAAAGAGAATATGGATATGATAAGATAAAAAGGGAGATTATGGAATCTACTTTTAAAAAGGAACTACTTGTTTAAATAAGATAAGTAATGAAAATTTTTTGGTCTGAGTTTATCAGATGTTACTGGACTGGACATTGTTAATATATATAATGGAGTTTTTATCTGAATCTGTCAAATGTTAATGGACTAGACATCGTTAATGTAATTCTTGACTGTTTATATTGTATATACTTATTGGATATAAATTTTCTTGTATTACTTATAAGCTTTTTTTTAATTTTAGACAAAAGAGGGGAAATGTGGTGGTATTGTGTTCCCCAAAATATTGTGTACCTTAATAAACTTATCTGGGATCAGAGACGGACCAGCCACAATATTAAACAGAAGTTAGGCAGTGGTAGCACACGCCTTTAATCCTAGCATTCCAGAGACAGAAATCCCTTTGGATCTCTGTGAGTTCAAGGCCACATTGGAAATGGCCAGGCATGGTGACACAGCCTTTAATCCCAGGGAGTAGTGGTAGAAAGCAGAAAGGTATGTAAAGCGTGAGGACCAGAAACTAGAAGCATTTGGCCTGGAGAAGCATTTGGCCTGGTTAAGCTTTCAGGCTTCTAGCAGCAGTTCAGCTGAGACCCATTCGGCTATGAGGACACAGAGGTTTCCAGTCTGAGGAAACAAGACCAGCTGAGGATCTGGCGAGGTGAGGTGGCTGTGGCTTATTCTGTCTCTCTGACCTTCCAGTGTTCACCCCAATACCCAGCTCAGGTTTGATTTTATTAATAAGACTCTCTAAGATTTCTGATACAAATAAAATTACTCTTTATTTATTCACTTATGAGTGAATAAGTACCATCTATGTCTTTCTGGGTCTGGGTTATTTCACTCAGGATTATTATTATTATTTTTCTAGTTCCATCAATGTACCTTCAAATGTTCTGATATCCTTGTTTTTAACAGGTGAGTAAAACTCCATTATGCAAATGTACCACATTTCCTTTATCCATTCTTCAGCTGAGGGACATCTAGGTTGTTTCCTGGTTTTGGCTGTTACAAATAAAGCTGCAATGAACACAGTTGAAAAAAAAAAAAAGAAAAAGAAACAGCTCAATGAAATCAAGGATGAAGAGCATACAGAGAATAAATGCCCAAGTGATGCCCAAGAAAATACAAACAGAAGGCTGATGAGAATGATGAAGACAATCCAAGACTTGAGAACAGAATTCAACCAGGATATGGAATCATTGAAGAGGATTCAAGCTGAAATGAAGAAGAAATTTAAAAACTCATGAGCCCAACTAGAAAACTCATAGAAAAGCCTTAAAAGTAGAAGGAGTCAAGAAGAAGACAGAATATCAGGTCTTGAAGATTAAAATAGAGACCAAATAAGGAGGAAATGTGAAAATTTAAAAAAAAGAAGAAACACACTGGAAATATGAGACACCATGAAAATACTAATCCTTCAAATTGTAAGCATAGGTGAGGGAGAAGAATCATAAGTCAATCACATAGACCAGATATTCAACAAGATTGTAGAAGAAAACATCCCCAAATTGAGGAAAGACACACTCATACAGATTTAAGAACAACTCAGAACACCAAATATATAAGACTAGAAAAGAAAATCTCCACAGCTTATTATAGTTAAAATACTAAATATACCTAATGAAGAAAGCATATTGAAAGCTGCAGGAGAAAAAAAAATGCAAGTCATGTATAAAGGAAAATCCATCAGAATAACAACTGATTTCTCAATGGAAAGTTTGAAAGACAGAAGAACCTAGAGCAATCCATTCTAACTCCTAAAAGACTATGCCAGCCAACCTAAAATATACTCATCATAACTATCTGCCATGCTTAAAGGAGAAGGAAAAACTTTCAACAACATAAAAAGCCTAAAAAAATATATTCAGCAAACCAAATCTAAGAAAAATACAGGAAGCATTATTTCAGGCTGAATAGAGGAAAAAGCCTAGCAGAGAGATGGTGTAAAGAAATATGGAGCCATAATTGTTAAAACACAAAATACCACTAAAAACAGAAATAACAACACCAAAAATCAACAACATAATGACTATGATTCTCATACATTTCAATAATAACTTTAAATATTAATGGCCTCAGTCTCTCAATCAAAAGACTTAGACTGACTGAATGTATCAAGAAACAAAACCCATCTATCTGCTGCCAACAAGAAACACATCTTAGTTTTAAAGATAGGAACCACCTTAGAGTAAAAGGATGGAAAAATGTACTTCAATCAAATGGGATCAGCAATCAATCAGGTGTCATTATCTTAACATCTGACAAAATATACTTCAAACTAAAACTAATCAGAAGAGATAAAGAACACTTTAACCTAATGAAGGGAAGAGTTAACCAAGAAGATGTTAGTATCATAAAAATATATTCGCCAAATCCTGGGGCACCCAATTTCACAGACACACACAAATATACTGCTGGATTTAAAGGCACAGAGTAACATCAATCCATTAATAGAAGGTGATTTTAACACTCCAGTTTGTTTAATAGACATGCCATCTTAGACAAAAATAGAGAAAATATCAGAATTAACAAACATCATACATCAAACGGACTTAGTAGATAGCTACAGAATGTTCTATCCAAACCTCTTCAACTGGTTGATTTTTTTCTTGGCTATGCAGAAGATCTTTATTTTCATGAAGTCCCATTTGTCAGTCATTTGCCTTTCTTGTTGGGCAAATGAAGTCCTATTCAGAAAATCCTTTCCTACACCTACATCATGTAGGGTACCACCTATGTTTTCTTCTAGCATTTTCAGAGTTTCAAGTTTAGGTCTTTGACTCATTTGGAGTTAGTTTTGAGTGCAAGGTGATAAAACAGGTCTAATTCCATTCTTTTGCACGGACATCCAGTTTTCCCAGAAACATTTGTTGAAGATACTTTCTTTTGTTCTAGTGTATGTTATGGCAACTTTGTCAAATATTAAGTTGTTGGAGTCACATGTACTCATGTTTGTATCTTTAATTTTGTTCTGTTAGTCTACATGTTTGTTTTTGTGCCAATACTGCCTTGTTTTTATTACTATGGTTATGTAATACATCTTAAAAACTGGAATTATGATTGCTTCAGCACTGTCCTTTTTGCTCAGGATTATTTGGTTATCTAGGGTCTTTTGTGGTTCCATAAAAATTTTTAGGATAGTTTTTCCATTTCTGTAAAAAATAAGATGAAGATTTTCATTGGGGTCACACTGACTCTGTAAATAAGTTTTGGCAGACAGGTCTTTTTCACAATGTTAATTCTACAAATCCATGAGCATGGAATGTCTTTCCATTTTCTAGTGTCTTTCTCTTTATTTTTCCTTAAGGGGTTTAAAGTTTTCATTGTAGAGGACATTTGCTTCCATGGTTGCTGTGGGATGGTCTGTATGTCAAATATGTTGCTCTGATTGGTCAATAAATAAAACACTGATTGGCCAGTAACCAGGCAGGAAGTATAGGCGGGACTAACAGAGATGAGAATTGAGAGATCAGGAAGGCAGAGGGAGACACTGCCAGCCGCCACCATGACAAGCAGCATGTGAAGATGCCGGTAAGCCACAAGCCACGTGGCAAGGTATAGATTTATAGAAATGGATTAATTTAAGATGTAAGAACTAGATAGCTAGAAGCCTGAGCCATTAGGCCAAACAGTTTAAATAATATAAGCGTCTGTGTGTTTATTTTATAAGTGGGCTGTCGGACTGCCAGGATCTGGAGAGAACTCTCCAGCTACACATGGTTAGGCTTATTCCTATATATTTCCTTTTCTTTGAAGTCATTGTGAATGGGAGCATGACTATATGGTCTCCTCTGTATGTTTTACTGTTGGTATATAGAAAAGTTATTGATTTTTGCAAGTTGATTCAGTATGCTGCCATGTTGCTGAATTTGTTTATTGTTTCTAGAAAATTTCTGAGAATTTGGAGGATCTTCAATGTATAATCCATGTCATCTGCAAATGGGGATAGTTTGACTTTACTTTCCCTACTTGTATCCCTTTAATTTCCTTTTCTTGCCTTATTGCTTCAGCTAGTCCTTGGAGCACAGTGCAGAAAAGGAGTAGAGATAGTGGGCATCCCTGTCTTGTACCTGACTTCAGTAGAATTGCTTCAAGCTTTTCTGTGTTTAGGATGATATTAGTTATGGGTTTCTCTTTATAACTTTTATTATATTGAGAAATATTCCCTCTATCCATACATTCTGTAGTACTTTTTTTTTTTTTTCCGGAGCTGAGGACTGACTCAGGGCCTTGTGCTTGCTAGGCAAGCACTCTACCACTGAGCTAAATCCCCAACCCCCTGTAGTACTTTTATCATGAGTGCATATTGGGTTTTCTCAAAAGCATTCTCTGCATTTACTGGGATGATCATGTGATTTTTTAAAGTCCATTTATGTGGTTTATTACGTTTATATTCTTGTGTATGTAGAATCATCTCTATATTTCAGGGGGATAAAGCCAGCTTGTTCATGGTGTATACTCTTTTTTTTTTTTTTTTTTTTTGGTTTTTCGAGACAGGGTTTCTCTGTGTAGCTTTGCGCCTTTCCTGGAGCTCACTTGGTAGCCCAGGCTGGCCTCGAACTCACAGAGATCTACCTGGCTCTGTCTCCCGAGTGCTGGGATTAAAGGCGTGCGCCACCAACGCCCGGCCGTGTATACTCTTTTTGATATCTGTTTTTTGTTTGCAAGTGTTTTATTGAGTGCTTTTGAGTCCATGTTCATCAAAATTATTGGCCTGTAATTTTCCTTTTTCTCTTGTGTCATTTCTTCATTTTAGTATTAGAGTAATATAGGCTTTGGAGGAGTAGTTTGGGATGCTTCTATTTCTTTTTCTTTCTTTCTGTTTTTGAGAAGGACTGGCATTAGATCTTCTTTGAAATTCTGTTGGAATTCTGCTGTGAATTCATCTGGCTCTGGTTTGTTGTTGTGTTGTTTTGTTTTATCTGAAAAACTTTATTACTCTTTCAGTCTTGTCATTTGTTATGAGTTTATTTAGGTTGTTGACTTTTTGTTCTAATTTTGGTAGTTTGGCTGAATCAAAAAAAATCATAACATTTCTTTTAGATTTTCCTGCTTAATGGAATGCAGGTTTCGAAAATTATCCTCTTACAATATTCTGAATTTCTTGATGTCTTTTGTCATGTTGACCTGTTCATTTCTGAGTCTGTTTAGTTGGGTCCCTTGTTCTTTCTGTTGGTTAGTTGGGCCAAAGATTTCTCGATTTTGTTTGACTTCTCAAAGAAATGGCTCTTATATTTATTGATTTTTTTTTTTGGTGATTTTTCTTCGTTTCTGTTTTGTTGATTTCTGATTTCATTTTTATTACTTCTTAATGCCAACTTGGTTTGTATTTGTTTTGTTATTTTATTTTTCCCAACTTTTTGAGTTACATCATTAAGTAACTTGTTTGTACTGCTTCTGTTTTTTAAATGGAAACTCAGATCTACACATTTCTCTTATAGGACTGTTTTCAATGTATCCCAGAGGCCTTGCTTTGTTGTTTTCATTTCATTTAACTCCAGAAAGTTCTTATTTCTTTCTTGATTTTCTTCTTTGACCCAGTCATCATCCTGTAATATGTCATTTAATCTCCATGAGTTTATATATTTAATAGAGATTTGTTTGTTGTCAGTTTTCAGTTTTATTGCATTATGGTCAGGTAAGACACAAGGAATGTTTTCACTATTTTTGAATTTGTGATGATTTGTTTTGCATTTCAAGATGTGGTCTACATCAGAAATATTATGCGCTGCTGAGTAGAATGTATGTTCTTTGGTGTTTGAGTAGAATATTTTGTAGGTATCTGTTAAGGCAATTTGATGTACATTGTCAGTTAATTCTCATGTTTCTCTGTTTATTTTTTTGTCCAGATGGCACGTCTTTTGCACAAATTTGGGTATTGAAGTTACCTGCTGTTAATGGATACCCTTGAGTTTGGTGCATATGTGTTTAAGATAGTAATGTCTTCTTGGTTAACTGTTCCCTTGATCAGAATAAAGTGTCCCTCTTTATCTGATCTGATTAGTTTTAGTTCAAAATCTATTTTGTCAGATATTAGGATAATGACACTTGATTGATTCTGGGTCCCATTTGAAGTACTTTTGCCCATCTTTTTACTCTAAGGTGGTTCCTATCTTTAAAACTAAGATGTGTTTCTTGTTGGCAGCAGATAGATGGATTTTATTTTATTTTATTTTTATCCTGGTGTGATTGGACACCAGACAGCCTGGGAATTGAACCCGGTTCCTCTGGAACATCAGTTAGTACTCTTAACCACTGAGCCATCTCTCTTCTAATGTAACTCTATGAAGTTTAAATACAAAAATTCAATTTTATCTGAAAATCACATGCGTGTTTGTCTGAGATGCATTCTCATGTGTCAGTGGCTGGGCTTGAACCTGTGAGTTTTCACAGTGTGAGTTTATGTTTCTGTGTTCTCTGATAACACCTGTTGACTGCTTAGACCACAGTATGTCCCTCCAAAGCTAGCACAGATTTTGTAACTTTAATATATAACAGAATATAGAAAAGTATAAACTGCTGGGCGTTGGTGGCGCACGCCTTTAATCCCAGCACTCCGGAGGCAGAGACAGGCGGATCTCTGTGAGTTCGAGGCCAGCCTGGTCTACAGAGTGAGTTCCAGGAAAGGAGCAAAGCTACACAGAGAAACCCTG